>CM076968.1:33691436-33712697 GCA_039105355.1 Benthosema pterotum
TAAATAATAGTGTTAATAGCTGCGTAATATATATATGCCTGCTCAATAGGCTATAATAGTGTACATACTAGTGTAATAGTCATAGTGTAATAAGCAATACTAGTAGCGCATAAATAATGATGTAATAGGGTAGTACATGGAATAATGTCATAGGCTAATATGTGTAATAGTGAAAATACATGTGCATTAGGGTGATAGAGTAATATATGCAATGGTGTAATAGGGATAATAGTGTCATAGTGTAATATATGTGCAATAGGGTAATGTTGTAATATATGTAATTGTGTGTTCTAGAGCAATGTGTGTAATAGTGTAAATAAACTATACCACTATTGCATATATTACAACATTACCCTAATGCACACATATTGCACTATTACACATATTACCCTACGATTAGCCTAGTGTACTTATTACAATAAGACATTGTAGATAATACACTATTAGCCTATTGCACATATATTACACTTTACACTATTGCATATATTACACTATCACCCTAATGCACATGCATTGCACCTATTACACATATTAGCCTATGACACTATTCCATGTATTTACACTATTACACATTAGCCTACTGTACTTATTAAGGCTCTTTCAGAGTCTGAATTTCGGTGGCCACCGCGACCACCGCTCAGAGCAC
The DNA here is from genome assembly GCA_039105355.1 of Benthosema pterotum. Classification (NCBI taxonomy): domain Eukaryota; kingdom Metazoa; phylum Chordata; class Actinopteri; order Myctophiformes; family Myctophidae; genus Benthosema; species Benthosema pterotum. The sequence goes on from CM076968.1 coordinate 33,692,083, forward strand.
CGCACCGCGCGCTATTATATAGTCTGTCACCACCGCGACCACCGCTATTTCACTAGCAGCACCCTCGCCCTCCCTCCCCCGTTCTCCTCGCGTCCATTGTTGTTTATTTTCCCCTCTGCTTTTCTCTCTACTTCCTACCTCAATTATAATAAATTCTGCTGCTTTTATGTTTATTTCGTATTTGTTTATGTCATTGTGTCTATCATTCTCCTCCTGGCCGTCGTGCTGTGGTGTTTTTCTTTTCTTTCTTTTTTTTTTTTACCAGCTGGCGCCGTTAAAACAAGTACTGGAACCACCGCGGTGCGGTGGTTAGTAAAATCCGAGAGGAGGGCTGGGAGGTGCGCGTGGTTGCGGTGGTATTGACGTCATATTGTAGGAAACGGTGGTCGCGGTGGTCGCGGTGGGCACCGAAAATCCAACTCTGAATAGGCCTTTACACTATGACATTATTGTATAGAATACACTATTAGCCTATTCACATTATATTACACTATTAGCCCTATTACACTATTGCATATATTACACTTTCACCCCAATGCACATGTATAGCACTATTACACATATTAGCCTATGACACTATTCCATGTATTACACTATTACACATATTAGCCTGCTGTACTTATTACACTATGGCGTTATTGTATATAATACACTGTTAGCCTATTGCACATATATTACACTATTGCACTATTACACTATTGGCCTATTGTACATATATTATGCTATTACACGTATTAGCCTATTACACTATTACACAGCATACTTACTTACAGCATACCATTACTATATGGCACATGCGACACTTGGTGCGTCCGGTTCACATGTACTCTTATTGTGAAGGACCGAATCAGTGTGATGCACAGACAGACGTTCTGGTGTGCTTTCTTTGCAAAATATACGCAGCAATTTAACACTTAAAACAGCCTTCACGTTCGGTTTAATAACTCCCGACCCGTTTCATCAATTAAAAAACTTGAAGTGGTTTATGATAGCGGACAATGTAGGTCCGTTTCCTGAAAATGTTGACATGATGATAAAGGGATCTTTGAGTAAAAGAGTCAAACGTGCCAAAATGTTACCATTATGGTTCCTCATCACTACCGATATGTTGTAACTCAAGAACCGTAGTACATACAGACATGTACTTGGTATCAAAATGTCCACAATGCCCAACTTTATATTAACGTTCAATACATGTATGGGGCTTAAAATCTTCATATTTCGAGTTATTAATGAAAAACCACATTTTGGACGGACATCTTGGATTTTGGTGGCTGCCATCTTGGAATTTTGCAGGACACGCAGTACTTTGGAAATAGTTGGGTTTGAGGAGTGTGTGTACCAATTTCACGCCTGTATCACCATTTGGTGGACTTAAGAATCAGTGTTACAGATGTCCTGCTCTCCTCAATTTGTGAAAGTACCTAAATGCTGTATCTCAAGAACCGTAGAGGTACAGACATGTACTTGGTACCAAATCGTCCGTAATGCCCAACTTTATATTAACGTTCAATACACTTATGGGGCGTAAAATCAATGCATTTCAAGTTATGTCTGAAAAACCTTTGGTTAACCCCCAAAATCTTGGATTTGGGGGGTAAGGACTCAAAATTTTGCTTGGTAACACCTTTTTTCGGATTCAGCACCCTTGAATTGTGTAAAATGGACTGGTTACCCACTTTTACCCCCAAATGCCTCTAACCTCCTTATAGGAGGCCTTTTTTCTGAAATCCAAACTGCCTATAAATACAGTAAAGTTGCACAGTACACCAGTGACATGGAAATGTGAATTAATACAAATTGGTGCTACGAGCCCATGATGTCCGCCCAAGTATGGAAACCAGAGTGCATGCATGCTGCATGCATGGGGTGAGCCCGTGCATGTTGTCGTGTGCACTTGTGTGTGTGAGCCCGTGCATGTTCGTGTGCACGTGTGTGTCGAGTGTGAGGTGCTGGCCGCCCAGGTTTACGCCCCCCAGCTTTACTGACATGTTTTCCTCCACGCCGCCCTTGAAGTTTCAAAGATGAAGGAATTGTGAAAACGGCAAGATCGAGGCGAGGGAGGGGGCTGGCAAAAGAGATGGATGGATCTCTGGGAGGCTAGATACAGTTATATACCGCTCTGTTCCTTTCTTCTACCCCCCCACCCCAACCCACCCCACCCCCAGCACCACCCTCCACACACACCCCAATGTGTCTTTCTTTCCCATGCTCCATCTACGCAGTAAGAGCTCCATCTCTCCATCTCTTTGGCACTCTCTCTCTCTCTCTCTCTCGTTTTGCCTCGGAGCCATACTTTGCTTCGGAGGAAAAAAAAGGCAACATATCAAAACTTAACGGCATTTCCTTTTTTGAATAATGCTGAGTTCAATATTATTCGGGGTTTGAACTCAGCGCTTGCTGCGCTTGCTTCTCTCTACTCCGGGGCAGCCTTTTTCCCTTTCCGAGAGGAGAGGAGAGGAGAGGAGAGGAGAGGAGAGGGAGAGGAGAGGGAGAGGAGAGGAGAGGAGAGGAGAGGAGAGGAGAGGAGAGGAGAGGAGAGGAGAGGAGAGGAGAGGTGAAGAGAGGAGAGAGAGGAGAGGAGAGGATCTAGTGCTCTTCAACACAGTCACTTAAGGGCAGTCAGACTGCCTCCACCCCATGTGGCTGAAAGAATTTTTAGTGATCGAAACACCAAAAATCTTGACGCTCCACCGCCCCTGCTTTTTTCCCCCTCTGCTTCTTTATACCGCATTGATACGGCACGTCTCTTAGCGTTGGCCGGCGTCGGTTCAAAACCGCCTCATTGTACATGCTCCGTGCGTGCGGTAGAAGCTGGCATGTGCCTGGCGTGTTCATGCCGAGAAGGAGTAATCCATGTTGACAGCAGAGGCAGATGGATATATGATCACCAGTTAAAGAGGATTGCTGTGACACCGAACCAGGAAGTGCTTGTCAAGCCGCATTACTAGCCCACAGCCTCACCAGCCCAATGTGGACCACTGGTTCTCAAAGTGGTGGCGTCCGGGGACCCCCAGGAGGGGTTCTTGAAGGGGAGCCCTCAGATATATGAGGAACAGTTGTTGAAACACTTAAGCCTGTGTTTTGTATTTTCGTCTATAATAAAAAACACTATCGCGTTAATCTGACACCCATAACTCTGACTACCAAATATTCCGACCATAGAGCCCCATACTATGTCCCCAAACGCTAACTGCACGTGGAAGACACATGTTAGTCTTAACCAGACGCATGGTCGGACTGACGGGACGTCGGACTAAAGCATGCCCCCCGAAGAAGTGTGTTTGACCTTTTGATCCTACATTTCTTTTCCATTCCTAAATCATCTCATGAAAAAGGCATCCGTGACCAAATGCAATTCATTTAGGGCCCTATGATGTGAAAACATGAGCAAAGCATCATAGATCACTCACTACCTACCGTGACTCTGCAGTCAGCCCATAATATATCCGACTTATCGGTACAAAGAGACTGAGTCTCTGGGTCTCTCAGTCTTCACCCCTAATGATAGCCAGTTGTTTCATGCATGCATTGCTTTTTGATTCATTTCTACATATGCTGTATGCTGTTGTTGATGAGTTGAGTTCATGAAAACACAATAGAAACCAGTCCACAGGACTTTGTAGGGTCATCCTCTTAGCCTTGATGTACCATGTCCTGTTTACAATCAATCAAGAACAAACCCCATACTATCCTTCATTGCATGTTAGTGTCTCCCTCCTTATTGTTAGTGCCATGGGCCAGGTCATGACGTTACTTTAAAAAAAAAGTTTTGCAACTCTTCAAATTGATTGCAAAACAGCCACCCAAACAGCTACAGAATTACAGTATTAGACCCAAGCAGCTACATGCAGTACCACAGTACTAAACCCAAACAGCCACAGTACTACAGTATTAGACCCAAACAGCTACAGTATTAGACCCAAACAGCTACAGTACTACAGTATATTAGACCCAAACAGCTACAGTATTAGACCCAAACAGCTACAGTATATTAGACCCAAACAGCTACAGTATTAGACCCAAACAGCTACAGTATATTAGACCCAAACAGCTACAGTATTAGACCCAAACAGCTACAGTATTAGACCCAAACAGCTACAGTATATTAGACCCAAACAGCTACAGTATTAGACCCAAACAGCTACAGTATTAGACCCAAACAGCTACAGTACTACAGTATATTAGACCCAAACAGCTACAGTATTAGACCCAAACAGCTACAGTATATTAGACCCAAACAGCTACAGTATTAGACCCAAACAGCTACAGTATTAGACCCAAACAGCTACAGTATTAGACCCAAACAGCTACAGTATTAGACCCAAACAGCTACAGTATATTAGACCCAAACAGCTACAGTATTTTAGACCCAAACAGCTACAGTACTACAGTATATTAGACCCAAACAGCTACAGTATTAGACCCAACCAGCTACAGTATATTGGACCCAAAGAGCTACAGTATATTGGACCCAAACAGCTACAGTATATTGGACCCAAACAGCAGTGCACCAATGGTGCACCCTATACCTACCCCTGCTGCTCGCCTCCCGTTATCCCCATCCTCACCCCATTCCCAGCAGATGGCTTTAATTAATATAGACGTGATAACGAGATTCCACGCGATTAATACACACAGCAGTTATGGATTTAAGTGCTAGGGATTCCAGCTAATATGATTAACAGCAGTTGGAGTGGGGGGCATCTGGCGAACGACTTGAAATGGAGGGGATTGGAGTGAAGAGTGTGTGAGGGTGTAAGCGTGTGTGTGTGTGTGTGTGTGGTGTGTGTGGTGTGTGTGTGTGTGTGTGTGTGTGTGTGTGTGTGTGTGTGTGTGTGTGTGTGTGTGTGTGTGTGTGTGTGTGTGTGTGTGTGTGTGTGTGTGTGTCTGTATGGCACCCCTGGGGCTAACGTCATCTCGTCTTATTAGCTGGGTTTTGTTATCTGTGTGTTATTGTACAGCCTGCTGTTATTAGAGGCCTGCACTGGGACTGGATGTCCCATACAGTACAGTACAGTACATAGTACCAGTGACTACTTACGTGTGTGTGTGTGTGTGTGTGTGTGTGTGTGTGTGTGTGTGTGTGTGTGTGTGTGTGTGTGTGTGTGTGTGTGTGTGTGTGTGTGTGTGTGTGTGTGTGTGTGTGTGTGTGTGTGTGTGTGTGTGTGTAGACATGGTAGAAATCATCTTGCTTAAGTATCTCTATTCTCCATTGCTAGGACCGTTTCATCAGCATTCTAATCACATCTTGTTAGGAAGTTTAAAGAACAACTTCAATAAAATACCACAATTATAGATCTGCTACTTTCGGTGTATTTGTGTTAGGGTGTGGAATGATCACATACTTAGTAGGGCTATACATTTACAACAGTGAAATGTCTCACGACAGCAACCCAAACCAAAACAACTATGCTGGTTGTATTTGTCCCAACTTACAATTATCCTGAAGGTTGATGAGTAAACAATCAGGTACTACCTTAAAAGCATCTGTGAAAAAATGTTCTACTACCTTTTTTCACTAAACAAAATGATGTACAATTTTGTGAACAAAAAGAAAATATAATGGTGGGACTAATTCAGAAGAGATTCAGTAGATAGCATTACGATGCCCTCGAGGCCTGACAAAATAGATTTTGCGAAATTTGCTGTCAAAGCCAACACTGTAGGGGACCTGGGTCCAGATTTGGGTTAGGACATGAACGTTATTCCAGGGTGCAACTAGTCATTAACTAGTCATTAAGCAGTCATTACTACTGATTCAGATCATTACTCACACTATGTTAGAACTAGAGCCAGACACATTCCTGGACTCGAACGCATGCCCATTCGATTTGAAAAATGTACATTTGATTAACTTAAGCGCAAACAAATGATTAAAACCAAATAAAAAGCTTTGATAGATAAAACATTTAAATGAAGTGCCTATTATATGAATAAAATATCAATATATGGAATGAATATTTAATGTTTAATTGTACAATGAATTAAGTAATTAGACTACAATATAAACTGAAACTTCATTGAACTATCAATCATTCTAAGAGAATCTAAATACTCACAAAGTATTTGCGGGTGTCGAACCCCGAAAATAATCAATTTAGGGCATGCATATAAGAATCGTGCAATACAACTGCCAAGATAAACATTTGTCGACTACTTAACAGTTAACCAATAGTTAATTAACCATAATGACAACGATTCAGATGAATCTGACTAAAACCATATCACTGTGCTACACATGTCCTCAAAAAGGGTCAAATAGACCCAGACCGATACGTCGGTGGGAGGGAGGGGGCTCTATAATCCCTGTGCTAAAACACAGGGCTTAACTACTCATGATCATTACTGATAGATGATCCAACACTCGGCTCACACAAACACACACACACCATGTCACAACCTCTTAATATGAAACATACACACTGGCTGCCTGAGTCACATGCAAATAATAAAGACACTTTAAAGTCAGAAAACAACTGTTAATGATTTGCATAATAAATGCAAAGAGGCAGTCAAAGAGTGACAGCTGCTGGAAAGAGGATCCTATATGCTCTGCAGGGTTGTCAGTTGACACCTCATGAAGAATGACACGTCGAGATGCAAACAAGTACATCTGTGTCACAACTGTTTTCTCTTCCCATATAGTAGTCATTGTGACATACATTTGGTTTCACTCCCGGCAAACACCGGAGACCCTCGACCCTTGGTGTTGCTCACATTGTTTTTGCATATCAGTGTCACAATGTGCAAATACTCTGCCATACGTTGTGAGCTCGTAAACCATAAGGCTGATATGGTTAACGTAAGTTTTGTAATTGAAATAAAAAAAATCTACATAAGTGAAGTACCCTATAGTGAACTAGCAGCAAACTATAGTAAGTGAAGTTTTCAAAGTGCAATACAATGGGATGAGGTGCAGAAATGCAAAACAATAGAAGTCACCATAGGACGAGTTTTTAGAGAAGTCGACGTTGACTATTTCAGCAAGTTCCCCTTCGAGGAAAAGTCTTCCCCCTTTCTCCAGAACTGTGTGATTTGTTTTGTTTTGATCGTACAGCTATTACTTCATCCACTCTGTCTCTGGTACATTTTGGTGTTTTAAAATACTACTCAACCACCACTGCTGAATTGCTCATGGACATAATCATCTATTTGTCCAGATCTAGCAGGCTGATCGTTTGTTCTTCGCTGTTGCATTTATTAATTCATGAATAAATACTATTTATTATACAATTTAATTTTTATTGGTGTCTGCTCCCTCCCTATGAAAAAAACAAAAACAAACGAGTGCCGTTCATCTTACACACATATTTTCACTCAACGAACCATCATTGAAATAAGCTCCCGAGCTAATTTTTCATTTGTTTTATCCTTTTGACAGTTTTGACATCCAAAAGAAAATGACATCAGAGGATGTTGATAAATCATCACACATGCGATGTGATTTTTATGGAAATCATATTCTATTTCATTTGTGCTGTAACCTAACCCTGACCCCTGGAAAAGAGAGTTTCGTCAGCCCTCTCTGAGTATTACATAAAAGTTGAAATGAAATGACAGCTACACCATGCACGAGTTATGATCATGAATATGCATTCTTTGTCAACGAATAATCAATCAATAAAGACTTTAGCCCTGAGCACAGTGAAGTTCAGACCTCCCCAAAGCTGCAGTTAAGAGTTGACTCCAACTTAAAGTGTACGTAATTGGTATTTGTTTGTGCTGAGGTCTACGAACACGCAGCTTGGTTGAACTTTGCGGAGAGAAGACTTGCTCTGGCAAACACCACAGAGTTCACTAGCTCTCTCTCTCTCTCTCTCTTGCCGAGGGGGTTAAGGGTGAGGGGTTATCACTGTCTGTCTCTGGGCTGTTCCAACAGCAGGGAGAGTGTCTCCATGCATTAATCACACTCCAGAGGATCTGTCTCGTCCGTACACATGCACGCACGCACACACACACACAGTATCTCTCTATGCACGCACGCACGCACACACACACAGTATCTCTCTCTCTCTCTCTCTCACACACACACACGCACGCACGCACGCACACGCTCTGTCGAAATGAGATGCCTCCCACAGATAAACCCCACTGGAGGGCAGACGGACAGACGGACAGAGAGTATAAGGATTCTGATTGCTTAGGCTACGGTGTGCTCTCAAACACACGTGTGTGTGTGCATGTTTGAGCGAAGCATGACATGCATGTATGTATGTATATTATGAGGTACATGTTGTTTGTGTAAAAGCGGGTTGTTGGTGCTGCAGCAGCATAGCGGCTCTAGAGGCCCTACCTGATGATGACCAAGAGGCTAATTATCTCCCTTCGGCCAAGGGAATTTCCCCTTTAGGCTAGTGGTTAAGATGTTTGACTTTATGTCCCTTCCCACGCGGGAGACCCGGGTTCAAAGCCTGGGCGTTACACAGCCATCCATCTGCACCAGCCATGCAGCTTCACTCTCCCATAGGTGCTTTCCCTAGAAGGTCTATAGTATAATAAAAGAGTCTCAAAGCACCGCTAGCAGCCCCTAGAGGACACAATGTCTTCACCCTCCACCTTCCAATGTATTAGCGTGTGTTGTTCTTGCTTACTGTAAGTCGCTCTGGATCAAGCTAAATTGCTAAATGCCTACATTGTAAAGGCCCTAGTGCTCTGTTGGATTGAACCAAGGAGACCCATGGACTTACTACATCTCCCAGGTGGAGCACAGGCCTCAGTCACACATCTCCACCGGGCGCTGTCTTCAGCGGAATAACTTGGTCTTCAACTCGCTCTCCACAGATCGTCTCCCATCACTCTCATCAGGGCTGAAATGTGAAAATCAGAAAATACAGGAGAGGTTATAATAAAATATCATAGTGGAAACAAGCAACATAACTATAAAGCTACAATTAAAGGCATATTCATATATACTGTATATAAGGCAGTGGTCTTCAACCAGTGGTCTGGGGACCACCAGACCCTTTCGGGTCCATTTGGTTTGATGTAGACACTCTCAAGAGTCATCATCTGAATTAGCCCCAAGTTTACACTGTTAGAGAATGTAGAAGATTAATGGTCATTTTGATCTGTATGTTTGACATATCCAGACTAGCGTTATGGACAAAAGCAAAATAGTTACTTTTGGGTCTGTGGGGATAAAATGTCATTAAATGGTGGTCCGTGGCTCAAATTCTGAACAAATGGTGGGCCCTGTTATCAAAAGGTTGAAAACACCAAATATAAGGGTACAGTAGTGGCTTTTTCCAAAGCGCACTACAATGCGTTTCGCAATCGCCCATCGTTCACACACTGGTGAACTGAAACCATGCCAAACACCAACCTACTCCGTGGGAGCAGTTAGGGGTTCAGCGTCTTGCTCAAGGACACTTCCACTTCCCATTATTCCCTTTGAGCCACTGCTGACCTACTGTATGTGGTAACTTCAGGACTATGTGTGCTATCTTACAAAGCTATCCTGTGTGTGTTTGTTGGGGGGGGGGGGGGGGGCTTTTCTGCATTTAGTGGACAGCATAGGGAAGAGTGACAGCTGTTTTTGTTTTGAAAAATTCTACATTGATACTGTACAAATCCGCCAGTATCCAGAGACCTGGATTATATATAAATGGCGCATATAGGGCCTTTTTCATACACAAATTGTGACAGAAACAATTCAGTGTTTTGCCCAAGGACACTTTAACATGTATACAGGAGGAGCCAGGATTCAAACCGCCAACCCAGGGATCATTGGAGCTACGCGTTAGAAACAGTGTTCCATGTTCGCTTTAGCTCAACAGTTGTTGAACTGTTGAGCTAAAGCGAACATAGTTTTCTAAAGGCAAAGTGTTTATGTGTAGTTTTCTGAAAGTTAGAAAACTACAACATTCACCCACTATTCACAATGATCAGTTATCACCTAGGGTTATCACCTAAAACTGCAACGGATGGATGTTCATCAACTTCAGGACTATGTGTGCTATCTTACAAAGTAGCTGATCTACAAGCTACGAGGGCTTATTGGAAAACATAGGGAAGAGTGACAGCTGTTTTTGTTTTGAAAACTTCCACATTGATACAAATGCACCATGGTATTCCTTTCTTCCAGATGGGTAAATATGCACAGTGGGGTGAATGATCTGAGAAACAATGGCTGGGTGAGACAGTGTGATGATAGTCCAATGATTACTGTGTCCAATGAGACACAGGTGAGGCCAAGTCCATGTCACTGGAGAGGAATACAAATCAAAGTCTTTCTACGGTGCGTGTGCACGCGCGCACGTGTGTGTGTGTGTGTGTGTGTGTGTGTGTGTGTGTGTGTGTGTGGTGTGTGTGTGTGTGTGTGTGTGTGTGTGTGTGTGTGTGTGTGTGTGTGGTGTGTGTGTGTGTGTGTTTATCTTCGGGAATACTATGGAGCCAGACAGTCAGGCACTTTGCCAGTTTGAAAGTCAGTTGGTAAAAAAAAAGAAAAGTAAAGAAGAAAAAACCCTCATCTCTCCCCTCCTGCCTCTCCTCTCACTCCTTCTTTCTCTGTCACCCCTCCCCCACCGCTGCTCCTCTTTGCAGTCAAGCAGATACAGTAAAGAGAGCAGGGGAGAGTCATTTGACAGAGAGAGAGAGAGAGAGAGGGTAAAAGTTGGCACAGAGAGCGAATCAAGGGAGCGAAAGCAAACAGAGGAAGGAAGGAGTGGGAAGATGGAGGGACGGAGGGAGGAGAAAGTGGAGGAGGGACATTAGTGTGGGAGGAAGGAGAGAGGGAGTCAGGGAATGAAAGAGAGGCAGGGAGGGAGAGCAAGAAAAATAGATAGAGGGAGGAAGGGAAGAGATGGAGGGAGAGAGGCGTGCAGTAGAGTGAAGGGTGCTCTGCTGGATGGGTGGGCAGTCAAAGTACTCCCTGCATCTATATGTGGCATGTATGTTGAGCTTGTAGATCTACCGTTTTCAGTGCATGAAGAAACCGCCCTGCAAACTGGCTCACAGCATGCAGGCACTATAAATCACCCGGTAAAGGACACACAATAAGCTCCAATGAAAACACAGTGTCAGATGTAATATGCTCCTTTTTACAACCACCCGCTTCCTACTGCTGTAATCCTGTACATACTACTATACTTCAAACACGGAACAGAATATGGTCTCTGTCGGCTGCAAACCTCATCATGGGCCGACCGACCAGGAGAGGAGATTAAACTGGGATTGAAACGACTGACCGCCGTCCTTGGGAATGAGACTTGGATTTCTAAGGCTATTACCTAGTCACTGATATAAAAAGTACTCACTTTTTTACTTATAGTATGTAAGAGCATCAAGAGAGCAATATTGAACTACTCGTTACAAATACACTTCCAGATGTATTTGAATAAAAGTACAGGGGACATCGAAATGTACATAATAAGTACCAAAAGTAAAAGCTACAGAATACAATACAGTTTTAGCCAATTGTCTAAGCTGAGGTCCTGGGTGTTAATCTCCCTCTGCCAACCTGGAGGGGATCCCCGAACTGAGATCATCCTTCCTTCAATGGATGAAGAGTGAGCAGACTGCCTCACCAGACAGGGGGGAGTTAGCTCTGCGAGGAACACACGATTCCAACCAGTTCCCTCCATCGGCCAGTATCCAGAGACCTGGATTATTGCCCACAGAAAGGCCCTTTCCACCAACCAATGGGCACTGATGACGCAGAGGAGAGAACACAGAGTATAGTAACTAGTGTTTTCAAATAAATTTAGTAGAGGAAAAACACATATTTGGATTCTAAGAGTATTGGCAATTGGAAATCAAGTAAATTTGAAATACCTGAAAAAAGGGCTTGAGGGCATTAGCTAGCAATGGACCTTAAAATGTTAAATGGCACATATAGGGCCTTTTTCCATGGCGCTTTACATAGTGCATTACACTCACCTATTTCTCACACACATTCATACACGGATTGTGGTGGACAACCATTCAGTGTTTTTCCCAAGGACACTTTAACATGTATACAAGAGGAGCCAGTTTCAAACCGCCGACCCAAGGATCATTGGATGACTGTATACCTCCTGAGTTACATGTTAAAAACAGTGTTCCATGTTTTGCTTTTGGCTCAACATGGACAGCTGAAACAAGCTGTAAAATGATTGAAAACAATACGAGAGAGAGTAAAAGCCTACTGAGCTTAGCACAGTGGTATAGTTTTCTAAAGGTACCACTTACGGTGATCAGGTTTTAGGTTATCACCTAAAACTTCAACGGATGGATGTCCATGAAGGCATCTGCTGGACAGCAACGCACATACACATGGCATGGACACATACACATGTATGACACACACGCCACATGCATGCACACACAGACCAACTGTTCCCGCTCTGCACACACAAACACGCATGCACACACACACACAACCATTGCTGCTTCCTGTTTTTCTGGAAATGGAACTATGTCAAAGGCAACACACACTGACCAATAACAACACTGATGCTAATGGGATGGATTGGCTAGCCTCTGAGAAGCCCATCCATCCCTGAGACACACCGACCAATAGCAACACCAACACCCTGAATACACTCTGACCAATAGGGTGGAAAAAATGTTCAGATCACACATGGTTTTGGCACCCTCTCCTGTAGTAACTCAATACCCCTCAAACCATTGTGTCCTGTTTAGATTTCTAGTTTCTGAATAACATAATATTCAAAGATTTGCACCACGTTTTCACGATTTTTCAAAAATAGCAGAGATACAAGCTCATAGCGCGCCACTCGGTGGCGCGCTATGAGCTTGTAGATCTGCTATTTTTCAATAGTTAAAACATAATGCTTAGAACACCACGTTCAGTACACTAAGGGTCAAACTGTTTTGGCAGAGGTCACCACAAAAAAAAAAACAGACCACCCCCAACTTGTTACCTTGTACTGTAGCTCCTTTGGTCTTAACGGTATGGACTGTACATGTTTCCTCCAAAGATACTGTATGTTACAGAGGCAAACTAGAGGAAATATGTTTCTAGTAGGACATGCTGAAAATAACTTTTACACGCTTTGTCTACTTAAATATTCACCATAGCAAATCTACAAGTCTCGCTGTATGCTGATAAAGATCGCATCAGTGCAACTCAGTTTAGACTGGGACTAAGTGGTTAAACTAAAGGAACATTGATGAATCCCAAACATTATCCAAGTATTGTGCCTTCAGCCTTGAACTTGAATTGCTTCATGTCACCCAATCACTGTCCAAGGGGTCCCAGGACCACCTGTTGAAGAACCATTGCACTACTGTGTACTGTGTGGTACGTGCCAAAACAAAATACAACCTAACACAAGCGTTCAAACACCCACATGAGAAGACAAGGCTGAAGTCAGTGCACACCTGCAGGTCTGATGTTCAAGTGATTCTCAACCTGTGGACCAGGACCACCAAGGGGTCCGCACATGATTTGAGGATTTGGAAGAGGATTTTGGAAGTGACAAATGAAGGACCTTTAAGATATTTAAGATAAAACAACTGGTCAAACATATTGGCAAAACTGTCAGATAATGACAAGTAAGACACAGAACTCAGTGTAATGTGAGGTGTGATAAGTATATACTATTTTTCACAGTAATTGTCTGTGGAGTCTGAACTCCTGAGGAGCTTCTCAGGGTAGGTGGGTGGGGGGGGGGGGGGGGTCCCGGTTGAAAAGATTGAGAACCACTGCTGTATTCAATCAGAAGGCTGATAACTGCAGTGAATGGTGATGGTGCTGGCAAACAATCCCTTTAAACCATAAATCATTTTAGCATTATACAAGCTACTACTGATTGCTGCTGCCCACTGGCTATAAACACAGTGTGTCCTCCTCGTGTTTCCCAAACATTAGGTCAGGTTCCAATTCCTGGGCCATGCATTTCTATGGGTTTTTGAATATTTATTCCATTTCCTAGTCCAATCAGTCAATCATCTACCAAATTCATTTCAGAAATTCCCCAAAACTTCACAACTTTACCACAAATTTTAAACAGGTTCATAATACATTTTTGGGTGCAATGGGGAGACACATCATTTATCTTTGTCCTCCGCCATGGGTTAAACTTCATTTTTTACAATATATAATAGACTGTATGCACAGCAGCACACAAGCCATTTTCAAAATAACTTGAGACCCTTGCCTATATTTACACTTCACAAATGTTAACAATGATACTAATGAAGGCTCTGTTCCATTCTGGTCAAACAGACCAGAATTTGGTTCACTGGAAACACTCTGCTATATCAACGGGTCAAAGTGTCCTTGAGTGGGTTACTAAATGGCTTGGAAAGGGCCTGTCACTGTGAGATTTAATGATTCTCAGGGATATATGAAAACAAGTGTACACTAAATGGAACAAAGCCTTAATTAGCATCATCGGTAACACATGTGAAGGACGTAGGGAAGAGGCCCGGAAGTAGGAAGAGTCATTCTGTGTGTGCAGCAACCAGGGGCGGATCTAGGGATGGGCATGGGGGGGCACTGCCCCCCTAAATACCCAGTCTGCCCCCCCAAACATGATGCCATGCAAAACAACCAAAGATATTTCAAATTAAAGTGCTTATAATTAAAAAATGATTTGAAACACTACTACTGCTATTAACTACAATTTTGGCACCACTAAACCAACAGCATTTCATCATTGAAAACAGAAAACTCTCTGAGTCAGACCTTTAGCTTTATGCATGCTGCGTGTCTGCTGCAACTTCAACAACAACTGATGTTATTATTGATGCTTTACTTGAAAGTCTTAGTAACCGAAAATGGTATGGGTGCGTTATGGGTGATGAAGCCGCCCCCATACCATTTTCTCTTGCCCCTCCAACATGTTCTCTTGCCCCCCCCCCCCCCCCAAATGGGACATGTTACATCCGCCCCTGGCAGCAACGTTCACAACAGGTTGGGAGATCTCTACTTCTCTTGGCCGGGGGAGACGCCTGTCAGTGGGGAATGTTGAACAGGAGGCGTAGGACCGTAGCTGAGAGGGCAGGGAGGTCGTGGGGAAAACAGGAGCTCCCCAATTTGAATGGCCCGGTGGCGGTCTACGTGTCGAAGTGTCCCTGGACAAGACACTTAACCCCTATCTATCACTGCTCCCCCAGCGCTACGTATTAATGCTCCACTGCTCCTGATAGTTGGGATGGGAAAATGTAGAGGACAAATTCCCACATATGTACAAATATAGTGTGACAAAAATACCCCACCGGGGGACCAGATTAGTTCATTAGGACAGAGGCGCTATTATATACAGTATGTCCTCCTGGTCCCATTATAGGGTACAAGAGTAGAAGGGTCACAACAGAAATAAAGTTGTTGAATTGATTCAAAGACTAAATTGGGGGTAAGCAGGCAAACATAATGTCTGTCTGTACTAACTTAAGTTGATCACAATTACTTTTTACATAATTGTTCCTGGTATACTGTATATGTCGAATGATTATAGTTACAAAACCAGCTGGGTGACGGCAACAGAAAGGTCCATACTTTATCCACATCATTGTCAACTAAATGCAATGCCTACAATACCAACGGTGTTATTTGGAAACGTTCAGTTCCACATATCCCTATTTGGCGCATTTGGGAAAAAAAACATTTCACACATTTTTCTACAGAATGTCTAAAAATGTCTGCCCTTCACAATTCTGGTTCACAAAGTGTAATTTTGATTTGTGTTCCCGTGTCTGGTATCTATTCATGATTATTTATAACAATTCATTTGTTGTCAACTAAAATGTCCCAATCATGAAAGCCCAATACTGTCAAGTTATGTTCCAGTACCAGCGCATCGGAACCATCCACACCAGCAGTCCCACTGTCTTTGACAGGGACCGTTCACAGACATAGAGACTTTATAAAAATACAACATAGTTGTGCATTGTTCAACAATTTCAAACCTACAACGATCCAATATGAAGGAGTCCCTTTGAAGTGGTGTCAAAGTAGCCATAAGGGCTGGTGGGTCCTAAAAAAACCTCTAGCCCACCCAGGGGCCTCAATCCCTCTAGCCCAGGGGCACAACTCCTATAAATCCAGCACTGTGATGAGTGACTGTCGTACCTGGCTGAATATCAGTTTGAAATTTGCATGACATTGAGAAGAACAGACCAATTTTCATGCCTCATTTACAAATGTTATATATGATGGCCTGGCTTTGCATAGTACTGTAAGTTGGTGTCATTAGATGTTTGGGTGGACTGAGTATGAAGGAACACCAGTGGAATCAAGCCAATAGGCTCTTTATATCCTTTTTTATTGAATGTACTTTCCTGTGCTTTTTTGCTGTTAAAAGGTAATGAATCAATCAATCCCAATCACAAGACCCTTTGCTTGTTCCAAAGACAATTTAAATCAATTCATTCATGGATTGACTGTCATGGTTTGGGGAGATGGAATACTGTAGTTTCCTGTCCAGTTTTAATAGACATTTGTTATCATTTTGAAATTCTGAATAGTGCCATACTTATAGGCTTTACATTGTCACTGGTGTGGGGAAACCTACTGTTGAGGATTCTAACTCAATAATTTCAAAAGTAGCAGATCAACAAGCTCAAAACGTGTTCCACCCATTTTTGGAGCTTGGAACCTTTGTGTGATGCTGTAGTTTGGTGAAGTGGGAAAAAATGGATATGAGAGGTTTCTGCAACGAAACACAGCAGTGTCCTGAGTCTCCTGACAGATAATGGGATATGCGTAAAGCTATAGGCATAAGAACGCAGCATTCTGTGGCGCTGTTGCCACAAATGGCTTTTATTAATATACCTGACAATAGATGTTATACATGTACAGTAACAGTATATGTACTTCCGACACAAGGTACAGGAGATACTGGTATGAATGAGGGGGAGCGAGTTGGAGCCAATGGGGAGGGTCAGGAAGAGGGCTGCCGACAGAGATGGAGACACAGATAGTAAACCGCTAAATATGGAGTGGTGCGGTTGGTGCAAATGGGGGAGGTAGGGCAAATTGATATGCATTTGGCCACGGTCAAATCATCCCCTCTGAAAAGGTTTTGTGTCAGAGACGCTCTAAAAGAAGAGATTTATGTAAAATAAGATGATTAAGATTATGAGGTTTGTACAAACTCGTAGCTTATACTGTAGGTCTGCTATTTTTTGAACGTCCAAATAATTGTGTGAAGTACTTTAGCTGGGGACCCCTCTGCGCGGCATTGTGAGTTAGTTCGCCCTGCAGTTTGTCTATCCTAGTCAAAATAAATGTCATGCTTGTCAGGGAGGCGAGGATCAGGGGCGGATGCAACATTTCCCATTGGGGGGGCAGGAGAAAAATTTTGGTTACAGGACTTTTATTAGGCAATAAAGCATCAATAATAACAGCAGTTGTTGAAGTTGCAACAGACACGCAGCATGCATAAAGCTAAAGGTCTGACTCAGAGTTTTCTGTTTTCAATGATGAAATGCTGTTGGTTTAGTGGTGCCACAGCTGTAGTTACTGTAGTAGTGGCAGTAGCGTTTCAAACTTCACTTTAAATACTGTATAAGCACTTTAATTTGAAATATCTTGGGTTGTTTTGCGTGCCATCGTGTTTGCCCCCCCATGCCCATGCCTAGATCCGCCCCTCGGGGGGCCTCCAGGTCAAATAAGATTATTTGTAGGGGCCCAGGGCTTGAAAAGTCAGAGAGCCCTGGTACTACATGACGGCTAACTATCACAGTGGCTCTTTCATTCGCCTGTTAGCAGCGCAGCTGTGATGATCTCGCTGAGCCCTCTGCGCGCACGCGGTCATTTCTCTCCTCGTAATTCCAACCACAGCACCTCGGGTCTTTTTCCA
Source organism: Benthosema pterotum (assembly GCA_039105355.1). Taxonomy (NCBI): domain Eukaryota; kingdom Metazoa; phylum Chordata; class Actinopteri; order Myctophiformes; family Myctophidae; genus Benthosema; species Benthosema pterotum. The sequence goes on from CM076968.1 coordinate 33,709,836, forward strand.
AAGGCTCTTGCGCCTTCATGTCTACCGTACGTTATCCTAATACTCCTCGCCACTGGTACACAAAAACAGTTTCTCGTTGCTTTTTAAAACGCTGAAATTGCCATTATTGTCCCTCAAGACCGTCCTCATTATCCCCGCATCCTTGAGTCCCTCTTTCATTGTTGCTTTTATGCTCTCTCATTCCTCTCACATACTCCCACATAAACCCTCTCTTTCTCCCTCTCACAGTATAGACAAGCTCTGCACATGGATTCCGCCAAAGGTTTCGTGCCGTTCGGCTTGCGCCTTTTTTTTGTATTTTCCAGTTCAATTGCCTCAATTCAGCCGCGGCATAATAATGTACAGAATCAAATTAAATATTTACAATAGGCACAAGGTTCCAGGAAGTGGCGTCGTGTGCGTGCGAGAAATGAAAAGAGGCGACTATAGCCTTTCAAGCAGCCAAGGACACATTCTCTCTCTCTCTCTCTGTCTGTCTGTCTCTCTCTCTCTCACCCGCATCACTTCCTCTTTGGGCCTTTGAGCAGGGGCGGCTGTAACATTTCCCAATTGGGGGGGGTAGGAGAAAATGGTATGGGTGCGGCTTCATCGCCCGTGGCGCGAAGCGACACGGGCGATGAAGCCGCACCCATACCATTTTCAGTTACAGGACTTTTTTAGGCAAGAAAAGCATCAATAACAACATCAGTTGTTGTTGAAGTTGCAACAGACACCTGATGTGTTGGTTTCAATGATGAAATGCTGTTGGTTTAGTGGTACAACAATTGTACAACGTCGTTAGGTAGTAGCATAGTGTTTTCGAATCATTTTTACTATAAGCAATTTGAAATATATTTGACATTTGGGTTGTTTTCCATGCCGTCATGCTTGGTGGGGCAGTCAGGGCATTTAGAGGGGCATTGCCCCCCCATGTCCACGCCTAGATCCGCCCCTGCCTTTGAACCTTTCTTCTGCAGGAAGGCCTGCGCTTTGCACCTCCTGGGTATCACCTACATCCACAGCTCTGACCAAAGACGGGGACGCGTTCATGTGCACAATCACAGCGACAGATAGATGCACACACACACGCAAGCACGTAGAGAGCCAGTGAAAGCAACAGTCGACCGCGATGGCCTTCGCAACAGTTTTATATACCCACCGTGCCCATGTTGCATGACAGCAACAGCAACTGTTTTGCATGCAGTCGCAACTGTTTTCCATAACTGTCAACCGTTTTGCATAACTGTCGTGGCCGTTTTCCCTACTGAACCTAACCCTAACCCCTAACCCTAAACATAACCTCAGTAAAACTGTTGCCTGAACCTAACCTTAACCAAACCTACCCCTATAACGTCTAACCCTAAACATAACCTCAGTAAAACCTATGCCTAAACCTTAACCCTCACCATTATGCAAACCGTCACGACTGTTGTGCAAACCACCGTGTCTGCACATGCAAAACCGCCGACTGTTATACAAAACCGCCGCGACTGTTATGCAAAACTGTTGCCATTGTTATGCAAAACGGTCAAGATGGTTATAAAACCCGCAGCGACAGCCTTTGCGATCGACCATTGCTTTCGCCCCTACTGGAAACACATGCACAACAACAACACCACAACACAGATGCACATTTGACCCTAAACGTCTGACCTAGACGTCTTTGACCCTAAACGTATAACCCTAAAATTATGAGTCCAACTCTGATCCTACCTGTAAATGCCTGATCCAAATCTAACCGTAATATGTTTTTCTATACAGTATGAAAAAACATGTCCTCACAATGATCTACTCCTTAAATTCTACTACTAGCCAAGTATAATAACATGAAAAAGAATATAATCATGCATGCATAATTGCACACGCTGCACACATTGCATGCATGCACAACACACAAAACACACACACACACTCACACACACGCACGCATGCACAGGCACACACTGTACAGTCATACAGTACAGTGATACAAGCATGCACGTGCACAAGCACGCGTACACTGAGTGTAATATACACTAGTTGCTGGCACTCTGGTATATATGCTGCTGGGATTGATCCAACTCTTTTTATCTGCTAAATAACTTACCATCGATTCAGATCCAGGGGGAGGGGGGTGGGGGGGGGTCGTAGGGGAGGGGAGGAGAGGGGAGGGGGGACACGGACGTGTGGAGTGAATTAAAGCATAGCAATATCCAGGACCTGTCCCACTCCTGCTCAAACACAACACAGGGGCCTTCAGAGGAGAGGAGAGGAGAGGAGAGGAGAGGAGAGAGGGGAGAGGAGAGGAGAGGAGAGGAGAGGAGAGGAGAGGAGAGAGGAGGGATGAGGAGAGGGAGAGGAGAGGAGAGGAGAGGAGAGGAGCGGAGAGGAGAGGAGAGCGAGAGGAGAGGACATAGTAAAAGCATGAGGTCGCACACTATAGGACCACAGGGGACGCACGCACATGCACAGGGCTAGACTTTTTATAGCGCGGTAGGAGAGGGCTTTTTATTTTCCTCTCCTTGGAATTGGCCAGTGGTGGAAAACAAGTAATGTTATGAGTACAAATCCATGCATGCGACTTCAGTGTAAGACACAGTATTGGAGTCTCAAAACAGCAGTCATTGTTATGTTAGAGGCCTGTTTCACAAAATGTTTTCAAAATGTGTGCAAAGATCTTTAGAAAGTAGGTAAATAGTTTGTTTTGTATTCATACTTTAACTCAATATCTGCCATGTCTGTAACATCAGGCAGCTTGATATAGACGCCATGGACATGATGCTAGCACATAGGGCCCCATCGTGCGACAGACAGACAGACAGACAGACAGACAGACAGACAGACAGACAGACCAACAGACCCACCCAGACAGAAAGCACAGACAGACAGACAGACAGACAGACA
>CM076968.1:33713197-33788197 GCA_039105355.1 Benthosema pterotum
TGAGGATTTTCGAAAAATATAGACAAAAACTGGCAAAAAAAAGCAAGGCAATAGCCTTACGGTCTTGTGTCAGCATGCTTTTTTTCATCGTTTTGAGCATTTTTGAGCATTTTCGAAAAATGTCGAAATTTTGGAAAAAACGCAAAGGCTATAGCCTTACCGTTTTTTCATGATTTTGAGGATTTTCGAAAAAATGACAAAAAACTGGCAAAAAAAAGCCTATAGGCTTACATGCTAAACGGGAGTCTTGGTCAGCATGCTTTTTTTCATCGTTTTGAGCATTTTTGAGCATTTTCGAAAAATGTCGAAATTTTTGAAAAAACGCAAAGGCTATAGCCTTACCGTTTTTCATGATTTTGAGGATTTTCGAAAAATGACAAAAACTGGCAAAAAAAAAGCAAGGCTATAGCCTTACGGTCTTGGTCAGCATGCTTTTTTTCATCGTTTTGAGCATTTTTGAGCATTTTCGAAAAATGTCGAATTTTTGAAAAAACGCAAAGGCTATAGCCTTACCGTTTTTCATGATTTTGAGGATTTTCGAAAAATGACAAAAACTGGCAAAAAAGCAAGGCTATAGCCTTACGGTCTTGGTCAGCATGCTTTTTTTCATCGTTTTGAGCATTTTTGAGCATTTTCGAAAAATGTCGAAATTTTGAAAAAACGCAAAGGCTATAGCCTTACCGTTTTTCATGATTTTGAAGATTTTCAAAAAATGACAAAAACTGGCAAAAAAAAAGCAAGGCTATAGCCTTACGGTCTTGGTCAGCATGCTTTTTTTCATCGTTTTGAGCATTTTTGAGCATTTTCGAAAAATGTCGAAATTTTGAAAAAACGCAAAGGCTATAGCCTTACCGTTTTTCATGATTTTGAGGATTTTCGAAAAATGACAAAAACTGGCAAAAAAGCAAGGCTATAGCCTTACGGTCTTGGTCAGCATGCTTTTTTTCATCGTTTTGAGCATTTTTGAGCATTTTCGAAAAATGTCGAAATTTTGAAAAAACGCAAAGGCTATAGCCTTACCGTTTTTCACGATTTTGAAGATTTTCAAAAAATGACAAAAACTGGCAAAAAAGCAAGGCTATAGCCTTACGGTCTTGGTCAGCATGCTTTTTTTCATCGTTTTGAGCATTTTAGAGCATTTTCGCAAAATGTCGAAATTTTGAAAAAAACGCAAAGGCTATAGCCTTACTGTTTTTCATGATTTTGAGGATTTTCGAAAAATGACAAAAACTGGCAAAAAAGCAAGGCGATAGCCTTACGGTCTTGGTCAGCATGCTTTTTTCATCGTTTTGAGCATTTTTGAGCATTTTCGAAAAATGTCGAAATTTTGAAAAAACGCAAAGGCTATAGCCTTACCGTTTTTCATGATTTTGAAGATTTTCAAAAAATGACAAAAACTGGCAAAAAAAAGCAAGGCTATAGCCTTACGGTCTTGGTCAGCATGCTTTTTTTCATCGTTTTGAGCATTTTCGAAAAATGTCGAAATTTTGAAAAAACGCAAAGGCTATAGCCTTACCGTTTTTCATGATTTTGAGGATTTTCGAAAAATGACAAAAACTGGCAAAAAAGCAAGGCTATAGCCTTACGGTTTTGGTCAGCATGCTTTTTTTCATCGTTTTGAGCATTTTTGAGCATTTTCGAAAAATGTCGAAATTTTGAAAAAACGCAAAGGCTATAGCCTTACCGTTTTTCATGATTTTGAGGATTTTCGAAAAATGACAAAAACTGGCAAAAAAGCAAGGCTATAGCCTTACGGTCTTGGTCAGCATGCTTTTTTTCATCGTTTTGAGCATTTTCGAAAAATGTCGAAATTTTGAAAAAACGCCAAGGCTATAGCCTTACCGTTTTTCATGATTTTGAGGATTTTCGAAAAATGACAAAAACTGGCAAAAAAGCAAGGCTATAGCCTTACGGACTTGGTCAGCATGCTTTTTTTCATCGTTTTGAGCATTTTTGAGCATTTTCGAAAAATGTCGAAATTTTGAAAAAACGCAAAGGCTATAGCCTTACCGTTTTTCATGATTTTGAAGATTCTCAAAAAATGACAAAAACTGGCAAAAAAGCAAGGCTATAGCCTTACGGTCTTGGTCAGCATGCTTTTTTATATCGTTTTGAGCATTTTTTGAGCATTTTCGAAAAATGTCGAAATTTTGAAAAAAACACAAAGGCTATAGCCTTACCGTTTTTCACGATTTTGAAGATTTTCAAAAAATGACAAAAACTGGCAAAAAAGCAAGGCTATAGCCTTACGGTCTTGGTCAGCATGCTTTTTTTTCATCGTTTTGAGCATTTTTGAGCATTTTCGAAAAATGTCGAAATTTTGAAAAAACGCAAAGGCTATAGCCTTACCGTTTTTCATGATTTTGAAGATTTTCAAAAAATGACAAAAACTGGCAAAAAAGCAAGGCTATAGCCTTACGGTCTTGGTCAGCATGCTTTTTTCTATCGTTTTGAGCATTTTTGAGCATTTTCGAAAAATGTCGAAATTTTGAAAAAAAACACAAAGGCTATAGCCTTACCGTTTTTCATGATTTTGAGGATTTTCGAAAAATGACAAAAACTGGCAAAAAAGCAAGGCTATAGCCTTACGGTCTTGGTCAGCATGCTTTTTTCTATCGTTTTGAGCATTTTTGAGCATTTTCGAAAAATGTCGAAATTTTGAAAAAACGCAAAGGCTATAGCCTTACGGTTTTTCATCGTTTTGAGGTTTTTCGAAAAATAAAAAAAATGACGAAATCTGGCAAAAACGCAAGGCTATAGCATTACGGTCTTGCACAGCATGCCGTTTTTCATCATTTTGAGCATTTTGGGCATTTTCGAAAAATGTCGAAATTTCGAAAAAACGCAAAGGCTATAGCCTTACGGTTTTTCATCGTTTTGAGGTTTTTCGAAAAATGACAAAAATGACAAAATCTGGCAAAAACGCAAGGCTATAGCATTACGGTCTTGCACAGCATGCCGTTTTTCATCATTTTGAGCATTTTTGAGCATTTTCGAAAAATGTCGAAATTTTGAAAAAACGCAAAGGCTATAGCCTTACGGTTTTTCATCGTTTTTGGTTTTTCGAAAAATGACAAAAAATGACAAAATCTGGCAAAAACGCAAGGCTATAGCATTACGGTCTTGCACAGCATGCCGTTTTTCATCATTTTGAGCATTTTTGAGCGTTTTCGAAAAATGTCGAAATTTTGAAAAAACGCAAAGGCTATAGCCTTACGGTTTTTCATCGTGTTGAGGTTTTTCGAAAAATGACAAAATCTGGCAAAAGCGCAAGGCTATAGCCTTACGGTCTTGCACAGCATGCCGTTTTTCATCATTTTGAGCATTTTTGAGCATTTTCGAAAAATGTCGAAATTTTGAAAAAACACAAAGGCTATAGCCTTACGGTTTTTCATCGTTTTGAGGTTTTTTGAAAAATAACAAAAAATGACGAAATCTGGAAAAAACGCAAGGCTATAGCATTACGGTCTTGCACAGCATGCCGTTTTTCATCATTTTGAGCATTTTTGAGCATTTTCGAAAAATGTCGAAATTTTGAAAAAACGCAAAGGCTATAGCCTTACGGTTTTTCATCGTTTTGAGGTTTTTCGAAAAATGACAAAAATGACAAAATCTGGCAAAAACGCAAGGCTATAGCATTACGGTCTTGCACAGCATGCCGTTTTTCATCATTTTGAGCATTTTTGAGCATTTTCGAAAAATGGCGAAATTTTGAAAAAACGCAAAGGCTATAGCCTTACGGTTTTTCATCGTTTTGAGGTTTTTCAAAAAATGACAAAAAATGACAAAATCTGGCAAAAACGCAAGGCTATAGCATTACGGTCTTGCACAGCATGCCGTTTTTCATCATTTTGAGCATTTTTGAGCATTTTCGAAAAATGTCGAAATTTTGAAAAAAAACGCAAAGGCTATAGCCTTACGGTTTTTCATCGTTTTGAAGTTTTTCGAAAAATGAAAAAAATGACAAAATCTGGCAAAAACGCAAGGCTATAGCATTACGGTCTTGCACAGCATGCCGTTTTTCATCATTTTGAGCATTTTTGAGCATTTTCGAAAAATGTCGAAATTTTGAAAAAACACAAAGGCTATAGCCTTACGGTTTTTCATCGTTTTGAGGTTTTTCGAAAAATGACAAAATCTGGCAAAAACGCAAGGCTATAGCATTATGGTCTTGCACAGCATGCCGTTTTTCATCATTTTGAGCATTTTTGAGCATTTTCGAAAAATGTCGAAATTTTGAAAAAACGCAAAGGCTATAGCCTTGCGGTTTTTCATCCTTTTGAAGTTTTTCGAAAAATGACAAAAAATGTCAAAATCTGGCAAAAGCGCAAGGCTATAGCCTTACGGTCTTGCACAGCATGCCGTTTTTCATCATTTTGAGCATTTTTGAGCATTTTCGAAAAATGTCGAAATTTTGAAAAAACGCAAAGGCTATAGCCTTACGGTTTTTCATCCTTTTGAAGTTTTTCGAAAAATGACAAAAAATGACAAAATCTGGCAAAAGCGCAAGGCTATAGCCTTACGGTCTTGCACAGCATGCCGTTTTTCATCATTTTGAGCATTTTTGAGCATTTTTGAAAAATGTCGAAATTTCGAAAAAACGCAAAGGCTATAGCCTAACGGTTTTTCATCCTTTTGAAGTTTTTCGAAAAATGACAAAAAATGACAAAATCTGGCAAAAGCGCAAGGCTATAGCCTTACGGTCTTGCACAGCATGCCGTTTTTCATCATTTTGAGCATTTTTGAGCATTTTCGAAAAATGTCAAAATTTCGAAAAAAAACTCCAGGCTATAGCCTTACGTTTTTTCATCGTTTTGAGGATTTTCGAAAAATGACAAAAAAGGACGAAACCTGGCAAAAACGCAAGGTCATAGCCTTACAGTATTGCACAGCATGCCATTTTTTATCAATTTGAGGATTTTTGAGCATTTTTGAAAAATGTCAAAATTTTGAAAAAACGCAAGGCTATAACCTTATGTCTTTGCATCGTTTTGAGGACTTTCGAAAAATGACCAAAAATGACAAAACCTGGCAAAAACGCAAGGCTGTAGCCTCACGGTCCTGCACAGCATGCCGTTTTTTTATTGTTTTGAGGATTTTTGAGGATTTTCGAAAAATGTCGAAATTTTGAAGAAAAAGAACACAAGGCTACAGCTTTACATTTTTTCACCGTTTTGAGGATTTTCGAAATTTTTGAAAAAACGCAAGGCCTTACGTTTTTTAATCGTTTTGAGGATTTTCGAAAAATGACAAAAAATGATGAAACTTGGCAAAAACGCAAGGCTATAGCCTTACGTCCTTGCACAGCATGCGGTTTTTCATCATTTTGAGGATTTTTGAGAATTTTTGAAAAATGTCGAAATTTCGAAGAAAAAAAATGCAAGGCTATAGCCTTACGATTTTTCATTGTTTTGAGGATTTTTGAAAAATGTCAAAATCTCGAAAAAACCCAAAGGCTATAGCCTCACGTTTTCTCATCGTTTTGAGGATTTTTGAGGATTAAAAAAAATGGCAAAAATGCAAGGCTAGGGCCTTACGGTCTTGCACACCATACAGTTTCTTATCGTTTTGAGGATTTTAGAAAAATGTCAAAATCTAAAAAAAAAAAAAAAAAAAAAAAAAAAAAAAACGCAAGGCTACAGCCTTATACCGTTTTTCATCGTTTTGAGGACATTTGAGGATTTTTGAAAAATGACAAAAACTGGCAAAATCGCAGGTCTATAAACTAACGGTCTTTCACAGCATGCCCTTTTTCATTGTTTAGAGGATTTTTGAGGATTTTCAAAAAATGACGAAACCTGGCAAAAACGCAAGGCTGTAGCCTTACCGTTTCTCATCGTTTTGAGGATTTTTGAGGATTTTTGAAAAATGACGAAGCCTGGCGTGCATGTGAAAAATCAACATACTGTAGTATGTCCATTTTCGTAGTTTTCAAGGATTTTTTTTTTTAAATGATGAAATCGAACAAACACGTCAGGCTATAGTACATGGTCTCAGATAACAGTATGCCGTTTCTCACTGTTTTTAAAACTGCTCAGAAAACTGTTGAGAAAAAACGACAGGCTATAGTATTTGGTCTTGGACAGCATACTGACTATCGTATGCCTTTTTTCAGCGTTGAAGGATTTTTTCATCATTTTTTGAGCAGTTCGAAAAATTCAGAAGTCCAGGAATAATGACACACTCTAAAATGCTATTTTTCGCCATTTCAAGGATTTTTGAATAATGACTAATAACGAATTTGGGGGAAAAAAAGACAATAGTAGACTCCAAAATTACCTCAATTACAATCTGCACTGTATTTTGTTACTTGTGAATGCTGTTTATCTAGCAGATGTGTCAATTTGACCAGCAGTTTGCCTTTTTTAAATATTTGAGTTTTTTCTACATTTATATACAGAAACAGGTGAAGATGGGAGAGACATGCCGCAAAGGTCATCATGAACTATACTATAACTATCTATCATTCAGAAATGTTAACTAATAATGAAAGCCCTCCCTGCTTGATGAAGTGCATTCAGGTATTATGAAATAAATACATTGATTATGTCTGGCCAGGATTTCTCTTGCTACTGGTAACCATGTAATCCAGTACTGCCAGTTCATGGTCGAGCCGTCGGCGACTAAACCGACAAACCCCTGTGAGTTTTCAACTCTTGGGGAGGGTGATCAGGCACCCCGCGGGACGAAAAGCAATACCCGACAAAGCAACATCCTTGTTGATGTTGACCCTGAGCTGCAGTCATATGGCATCTCCACCGTCCGGATCTCTCTTGCTGCCGTGGGCCAAGATGCCTGAAGACCAAGATGGTGGATCGGATGTCGCGCTCCTACCCCACCTTAAACTTCACACGATCAGCTTCTCCTCTACTTCTTTTCTCTCCTCTCTAGCTTTCCTATCTCTCTCCTCCAAAAGACCAATGGCGATAGGCGACAGGCAACGGGAGCAGGGGCAGGTGAGCCCTGGGAGCTCCTAGCTTGAGACCTACACGTTGGCGGCAGACGCAAGAAGATCGCTGGGCTGACGAACTTGGTGGCGAAGTCGCCCTTCGGTAGCTGCGTCTGTGTCAGGGCAGGGCTTTTTAGCCGTAGCGCTGCCCTCTCCAATCCGGAGAAGGCCCTAGAAAAGGTGTGGCCAAACACGCTCGCTGCCCCCAATGTCTGGCCGGGTAACCGCGCTCGGCAGACTCACCCCTTATGCGGTCAGAACACAAAAAGAAACCCGAAACCACAATCTCTTCGCCTCATCTCCTGGAACGTTCGTACCCTCATGGATCGCAACAGTAGTCGGCCAGAACGTCGAACTGCTCTTGTGGCAATGGAACTCGCCCGCTACGACATCGACGTCGCAGCCCTGAGTGAGACGCCTCTAGCTGATGAAGGCCAAATTACTGACATTATATGTAAACATATAGGACAAAATGTGAAACATTAAGCTCACACCGCAGGGATTCGAACCCTGTGCCTGGAACCAGAGGCTCGCAGGAGTACCAACAACCAGTGTGTTGTAGCACATTCACATCAAGTCCTACATGATAAAACCAATCCAAATATATTTCACAATGAGCATGAGGGGGCTAAGGGGAAATTATAAGGATTGTCATACAGTGCACCTTCTATGGTCAGAATAACCGTGATTACTTCATATACAGTATATATATATATATATATATATATATATATATATATATATATATATATATATATATATATATATATATATATATATATATATATATATATATATATATATATATATATATATATATATATATATATAATTACAGACAGGGACACTGTGGGCCTGTAGGTGAATGGCAAATAGAAGGGAGAGTATTGCACATCGGAGAAGTGAATGTCAGCAGAGTGGGTGGAGACCAGAGAGTCATGTTGCCACATTTTGGGAGAGGAAGAAGTACCAATAGACTCAAAACAAACATTAACGCTACACCTGTCCAAAGCAGCTTATAATTGCAATGTGGGCGGATGTAGAGATGGCCATGTTGCAGGCATGTGATTGGCAAGTTGCCATGGCTCTGGCATGCCATGGCAATGCTGGGGACACACTCATGCAGTTAAAAATTTTGAAAGTCACTCAGTGGAAGTGGTTGGCTCCACTTCAAAAAACAAACAAACAAGTAAGTTACTGTTATCTTTGGTGTCTCCCTGTGGGTTCTTGAATGGTGAATGCTCCAAGGCAGGGAATACAATGCAAAGGCTAACTTCAAAGCCATCTGATTTAAGCCCATTAATACTTTTTGAGTACACATGTCGATGCATACACACCCACACACACTCCCAGACCATTCCTGACTAACTCCTCCCAGCTAGGCTGTCTCGGTTCAATACTGAGGGTATACTGCACTTCGCTTTCATCTCATGTATGCCTAGTTTAGTCATCGTCGTACTATGGTATTTATAGCATGTCGAAAATAGACCTACAAGCGAATGGTATGCTGCTTGACTTGCATCCCTGAGGCTTTGTGACGTTGAAGATCGGCTATTTTCTGCATATTTTCTGCACCCCATTGTGGGATTGAGTATAAACCAGGCAACTTTCAACTTTCATTTGCAGCTTGATTAAATGTCATTGTCATTCTACAAAAAAACATCTCAGGTCTGCTATGCTTCTATCACATTGAGACAGCCTCACAAGATGGTAGAAGCAATAGCACAGTAGCCTATTCCTGTGTTACTTACTGAGTAAAAACATGCTAACTATAACTAAAAATGTCTGTTAAAATGTCACCCATCTTAATATATTTTCTTCCAAGCGACCCTTGAAGAGGTGTTAACAGTTTAAAACATATAGGCTATGTCTATTCAACGATTTGCAATATGTTCATGAAAAAGCACAGCACAGATCTACAACCTCATTATGCCAAATGTAGGGACATGCCATGAGCTTGTATATTTGATATTTTTGAGTAGCCAAATGATGCTGTTGCCTATTTTAATGGATTAACAAAAATGCAAATTCATTCTCCCGGAGCAAAATGAGTTGCAAATGAGTAGCAAAATGCAAAGCTGCAAAATGCAGCTTTGCAGTTATTTAACCACAGTACATTTAAGCATTGGCCTTTGTGAGTAACAGGAGTTAAACATTGGCCTTTGTGAGTAAGAGGAGTTAAACATTGGCCTTTGTAAATAAGAGTAGTTAAACATTAGACTTTGTGAGTAAGAGGAGTGAATCAGGTGAGTGACTAATGCAGGTAACTCACTGAATCATCTACATTATCTTGCAGGTGAGACACCGACCGACCATGTCATACGTTGTGACAGGTTTCCCAGCAGTAGCGAGCGTTGGCCAATAGCCGCGGACGTTGAGCCAACAGTCGCGACCAGTAATAAAATGGTTGACCGTTTACACCAGTCTCAATTCATTTATAGTCGCACTGATTTATAACAGTCGTGGCACCCGTTGTGATCGTTAAGCCGTCACAACGTATGCTGCGGTCATTAATTGTTTTCACTTTCACTTTATCATCTTTTCCTTATTTGAGTACATGGTCTCAATAATACCAAGATTGGTTAAAGGCCCAGTGAATTGAAAAATATGATTTTCACACTTTTAGACCACAACCATGGCCACTGGTCATTATATGGCCACACCCAGCAATGAATGCAAAAAATGAGACAAATTTAACTTGTATTTTTATCCTCTGTATTTTCAAATAAAACTCCCAAAAATCCAATTTTGAAAGTCAATATAAATTAAGCTTAACTGTTTTTATCCCATTTTTAAATCGTCCTCTACAATCAATCAGACAATTGGTAGAGCAGATTAGCAGAATGACCAATGTTGTTTACTTTCAAAACAAATGTAATACATATTACTACATATACTTAACTTATTGCATGTGCAATATCCTCAGTGTCATACTTGTATACATACAAAAGATGTCACAAATGAAGAGCAGATATGATGCAACTGAATTCAGTCACTTGACAGTGTGAGTAAGCAGAAGTTTGATGTAATGATGTCATTCTAATTTTATTATATCTCAGAGCAAAATAAATCATTACCCCCCCCCCCCCACCCCCACCCACCACAAAAAAAAGATCAACTGATCAAAAAATGAACATAAAATAGCCTGAAATATAGTACACCAACACTATGACTATATTAACCCATTCAAATGCCTGGTAAATTTGGTCAAACGTTTTCTGGAAAAAAAGAAAAATATTTATTAAAAAGGCCTATTAGTCACCAGTATCAGGGATATGTGATTAACTTAACAATTAACAGGCGTTTGAAATTTACAATGTTTTTCATAAGGACATGTCAAATAAATGGCAAATATATACAGTGCATGTTGAATCAAGCAAATTCAAAACCAGGGGTGAGGAAAAAACAAAAGCCATTAACGGTAATATGTCAGTGTTATATGTTGTAGATCATAACAATTTGGCTTTGAGGTTAACCAATCAGGGAAGTGCTAGCGTGTTTGATAAGGGATGCAACGGTCTATAAAGACAAACCGAGACATGTGTATAAACACCTGAGTGTGTAGGGTCAAGAATATTTAGTTTTGGGCCAAATGCATGCATGGGCAAGACCTTTGGGTGAGTAGAACATGACCTGTACTTGCCCGGCCGGCAATCTGAGACCTTAGTGTCAACCCCTGATCATCATGACCATTATCATCATGACCATTATCATCATCATCATCATCATCATCATCAATAACCATATTGCTTCAGTGTAAGACTGGCAAAATTTTCAGAGGTAAAGTATCAAAAGTGCAAATGTATGGGTAGAGTTTGTCAGTGAAATTGTCTGTGAATGTGTGTATGTGAGTGTTAGTATCAGGGTCAGAGAAGGACACCCTTCCTTCATTCCAATCCAGATGGACTCTGATCATTGGGGTTTCTGCTTCAACGAGAGATCTGTGTCCGACCCGGGTGGGGAGCGAGCTGTATATTTACCATCATCTAAAGCTATTCTCCAAAATGGACCACCTTTCTTTCCCTTCCTCTGAAACGATTCGGCTAACACACCTACTGACCATTGTGTGTTGTCTTTAACCTCAACATCCCAGCTGTGAGACCCTGAGTTAAAGCCCTCAGAACCCAGAACATCACCATATCAGTTAAACCTCTCTGGGTTGTCAGGAAGTTTCTTTCTATTTCCCTTTCTCACGCTGGTCAGATCATCAGACAGGATGTATTGTGGATGGGCAGTGTTGGGGTCCAGAACCACAGGACTGTAGGAGACAATGCTCTTCATATTGTTCCAGACTCTGGAGGTCAGGTTGCCCAGGTGTTTGGCCACATCTATCAGTGCTCTTGAGATCGGCTGTGGGTCCTGGAGTTTCAACTGGGCTATCTCAAAGTCCAAGAATGAGACGTTTTGCATGTCAGCTCTCAGCTCCTCCTCTATTGCTCCAATTGTGTTTGAAAGAGTTGAGATGTCTCTGTTCAGACGTTCAGTCTTGTTCTTCATCATTTGAAACTTCTGCCACCCTTCCTCCCGTAGTGCAGTGATTCTGGCCCCTTCTTCCTCTTGTAGAAACTGATGCATCTTCTTAAACTGTGTCTTTATCTGCATCTCTGCGTACTTTGTCTGGAACCGAATGTGTGCTGCTGTTATATCATAGTTTTTTTTACATTCATAAAACCTAATTAGTTTGCCATGTAAAAGCTGCAGTGATTTCTGGACTTCGTCCTTGTGATCGAGCCCAGCTTCATCGTTCGGTTTGAACCTGTGGTTGGTGTGTTTTTTGATGCCTCGACACACATCGCACACTGGCTGTTGACATTCCAAACAGAAGAGTTTCAGTTTCTCAGCATGCAAGCGGCACAGAACCTTAGACCCTGAATCTCTCTGATGTCTCTCCTTTATGAAAGCCTCACAAAGATTCTTCAGAGCCAGGTTTCTGGGTGGATCCACTGAGTGTATCTCCTTACAAACTGGACATTCCTTTATTGTCTTCTCTCTCCACCATTTCTGCAGACAGTCTTTACAGAAGCTGTGGCAACATGGCAGGAGAACAGGATCTTTAAAGATGTCAAAACACACAGGACAGGAATAATCCTCTTCCGGACAAGATAATTTGGATGCCATCTGGAGTCTGAAGCTACAAACACACTGTCCAAGCCTGGAAATCAGGTTCAAGTGGTCTGGGTCAGTCTATCCTCCCTAGTGAGCTGTGAGCTGAAGATGAATCTTATATTAGCGTTCGTCTTTGTGCGTCCTCTGTGACAAGAGTCAGAATAAACAAGAACGCGCTTCCAGGCTTATCTATCTCAGATAAGTCAGGTAGGAATGGACCTACGAACCACTGAACTGTTGGAAGGTTCACACAGGTGACACAGGTGGGAAATGCTCTCATCTTGTGATCTGGCTTTGTCATAGTGGACTTTGACTCTGCTTTACAATGTATAACCTCATAAACTGGGAAACCGTAGTCATTTGTTTTCACAAGATCAGCACCACAGTGCACCGATCGCTTATGCAAGTAAAGAGACTGATCCTTGGGCAATCATGGGCAAATTATCCTACAGCACTGGCACTCAATTGTGCAATGCCCTAACTTCCTCCCTCAAAAGGTATAAGAGAGTAAGCCATGGCCTACTTGTATGCAATGCACAAGTTTGCATTGCTGATCTAGTTATTTTTATCTTTTATGTAGATTTGAAATACTGTTGTTGTTTTTCATGTCATGATTATGAAGTGAATACCCCTGAATGGGAATAAGAGCACAGGCCTTTTTTCAGTGACAAATTGATGTCTCTTTGATTTTGACTGAGCAATTTGCATATTTATGACCAAAGACAAATACGTTTCTTGGCACATTGCTAAAAAACCCAACAATATAGCAGGTTTATACAGTATATGAGGCGCATCCACAGCTGAATTGCAAAGCGTGGACTGACTGAAAGCCTATGTACAATATTTCAAGGCTTATATGAGGAGGAACATGGGAAATAGGCTGCCCATATTAATTTCTAGACTACAGATAACCCGTGTTATGTTGCAAGTCACTAGGCTTACAGCAGAGAGAAACCAGCAACTGTCTGTATGTGTCTGTCTGTATATGTGTGTGCGACTGTAATACAAGTCACACACGTTCCACAGACGGCCGGACCCACAGTTGTCCAGAACTGCCACAAAAGGCATCTGCCTGGGCTGAGGATAGGAGCCATGCCCTGTTGTGACATCACTCTGATGTTCTTTGTGCCTCTGGCATGTGGTTCCAGGGATGCCTTTGTCACTGTGGGCCTTGACTAGGCTTTACAATATACTGTACAATATTACTGCAGTCATACCTGAGTGACTGCAGGCGTTTCATTTTCACAGAAAAGAAACTGATCCATGCTGGCAGCTGCCCATTCTATACCAGAAATCACGCCGTCAGTGCATACCTTACACTGACCCTTCCACAAAGACAATGAAGGCAGCAACCTTCTTGGTTCTCTGCTCATCAGAAGCAGTTATACCGTACGTGTACAGGTGGTTGCCCCAGGATAAGTTTCACATTTATGTTTCACAAGACATTCTCAGTCTATAAGGAGCAATTGTCTGCCGTAAAAGGTGTTTGAGCTGCCTGTTCTTTCTGGCAAAGCTGCAATGGAGATCTCCTCTTCCCAGGGCTGAGCTTTACAATTCTGTGATATCTGTATATAGCAGATAGCGATCACTGTTGTTTCAGACATCTGTGTAACACAGGTAACATGACATGTGAGTACAGCAACAGATGATAAATAGAAACGCTGTGTGCGGTGTGAATAAACCTCACTTTGTGGACATGATCAAAAGTGGTCACTGCATGGACAGAAACATTTCCTATGTAAGGTCCAAATCAGTCAAATCACCCCAGATGCAACTCCTTGCAACAAAACAAATCACCAATGCAGTGCAATGCAATGCAAACACTAATGCAATTTCTTGCAACTGCCTTTGGGAGTAATTGTCCCAAGGAGTTGCAACTTTATAGTTGAATGTTGCAAGGGTTTGCATGGCAACCTCTGGTGTGATTATACAGCCTAAACCACATCTGGTGCAGTGTAGCAGCTGGCTGAACTAAGTTTAATCAGTAAGTCAGATATCGCATTAAGAATTGATTTCAACATGAGAGTCACCATTCAAGGCCATAGGAGAGTTTGAGAATAGCCATTTCTCTGGAATGCTGCTGTCAGGTACAGCATGGAAAGTGGCATTTGTATTTATATCACCATAGCAAATTTGCTATGGTGATATGGTGATATCACCATCGCAAATGATATGGTGAAGAGCTGACCACAGTATACTGGTCCTGTTAAAACTCATACCGTCAACAAAAATTAATGACAATGTAGATTGTCACTGTCACTAAGCATTGCACCCAGGATGCTGTTTCTCATTCAAATGCAGTGTTGGGAATATTACTTTACCTTGTTAATATATTACTTATTAATTATTACCTTCATTTTCAAGCAATATATTATATTACAATATTACAGTCTGAGCAAGTGTAATATATTAATATTACTATTACATATTACTTAAAAAAACTTTTTACAAATATATCATTAAATATTTAGTATCACTATTAATCAAATATTGCGTAGGCCAGTGGCATACCTACAATAAACAAGTGCACTTGGATATCTGGCCAATTCCATATGCAATCAACTTGAAAAAAAAAAAAAAAAAAAAGGCACTCCTGAAAACAGTACTGGCATAGACCTACCTCATCCTACTCAGCTATGGACAGTTAACACAGGAGTTAAATGTAGACCTATCTCATCCTATTCAGCTATGGACAGTTAACACAGGAGTTAAATGTATTCCTTGAATTCATGGAAGCCAGTAAATAATTTGATGAAAAATTATAGAAAATAAGTAATTTCACAAGAACGCTTGCAACGAGACAGATTTACAGAAAGTAATATTGAAAGTAATGCAGTAATGCAGAAAGAAAAGTATAATATATTAGCTGTTTTGTGTTCTGTAATATATTTATATTACAAGTTACTGCATTTTGGTAATATATTATGTAATATATTAAGTTACATAGTGCATATGTCCCAACACTGTTCAAATGACATAGAAACAGCTTGAATCACGTCAAGCGGAGATGTCAAACTCAAATACACAGCGGGCCAAAATAGAACAATTGGTACAAGTCGAGGGCCGGACCCGCCGGACTGTTTCTCAACACACGGGGCACTGGTTTGCTAGGACATCCCAGAAAAACAGCAAGAGTAAATTTCTTTCAAAATCATGAATGTAATGAATGTAATATGAAACTTCACATTAAAAACTTTCTTTTTTTCTATTATCCTCACCAAGCACTGCTTTCGTAGTAAAATGACAAAGTAAATCAATTGATTTGAGAAATTAAAACAATTAGTTCCATTCATGGTGTGTGAAATATACCGAGAGTCAGTTCTAATAGTAATTAAATATTATCCTGCGGGCCGTAGATCATCATCCAGCAGGCCTGATTTGGCCCCCGCGAAAATATGTGTGTTAAGCATAGACAATACAACATAGAGCAGAAGCAAAAACAAACAAACAAAAACAAACAGGGTTCCTACCTTGGGCACTCTTCCACTTACATTAGTTGTGAAAATTATGTCAAGGGTCAAGCTTTGCAGTAGTTCGGCCACAGGCACGGCTTCCAGTGGTGTCTCCAGTCATCTCATCCCTCCATAGATCTGACTTCAGCTTCACCAGTAGATTCCTGCTGGGAGCTCCCGGTGTCACTGGTCTTGGCACTGCCCGGCGACCATCCACTTGTGGTATTCCTCACTGTATATTTGCATAATACAGTACAGCTGCTTTTCGTATCAAGATTAGTGGCCATTTCGGCGGACACATTTGCTGCAAAAGCGATGCAAATCACAAGAAACCCACAAGTCTACGAGTAAGGACAAGCAGGCTGAAGGACTGCTTTGTCCATCAAGCTGGACACTAACCACTATCCCAAGATTCATACCCAAGAGGCAAATGACAAGAGGGGCGAACTTACTTTGCTTCCTGAATCTAGATGAAGGGGGCGGGTACAATATTAGGAGACCGGAAGGATGTTGGAGTCTATTCATTTCCAATGGTAGAATGAACATGAACAAAACTTACGATCCATTCCTTGACTCCATGGATGGACACTGAACTAATATAACACACTTGTACATTTGGTGTGACAAGTAAAAAACCTTAAACTATTCAGAGCCCAACATGCAAGTGGTTTCCTCATTTCAGGGTTACCAACCCATGATGACCGGCCTCGGAATCTCCTCAAGGACTCCTTGGAGTCCCAGGTACTGCCGGGCCCCAACTTTGAGACAGCCTTAGTTTATACGCTGTCGTGGCCTGCTGTACATGCGCCATTGCGTCTTTGTATCTTTTATCCATTGACAATTAATGCTAGTAGACGTATTACAGTATATTTAAACTGTCTGTGTGAACGAAGTTAGCAAAATGACTGTCAGCAGAAAGTCCACACATGTGGTAATTGTCAAATACAACAACATGAATCATTTCACTCCTCACAAAACTGCTGTATCCTGACTTGTTTTTGCTTCGCAAAGCAAAAAAAAAACACATAAATTCAGCTCTCTATTGCAGCCTTACTAAGCAGTTATCTTGTAGATAGGTGTTTCTGGGCTAAAGTCAGCCAGTATTCTTCTGTTCTGTGCGGTCAACGGTCAAGTGGGAGTGGGTCCTTTTTACTCTGCATGTTTCAGCCTCCCATGGGGCAGGTAAAGACACTGCTTAAAGGCTTTTTGTCTACAGTATCCTGACACCTCCCGCAGGGAATATTATGCTACAATGTGCAGTCAAGCTGATGCACATATGCTGTGCACACACAGCAGTTGGGATCCGGCAGGGATACCCCAACTAAATTACTGAGAGTTGATAACAAAATTAATCCTTTAATACAAGGGGCCATTTTTATACTCGGAATGCTCCCAGTGTTAATGTGGGCCTAATGCATAACAAACTGGGTACTGTTCAATTTCCCTAATCAGGTGCACCTGCACCCCCTGTATTTATTAATCCTAACTCTAATGCTTGTGGATGTTTTGTGCCTAAAAGTGTAGTTCTCTGGCTCTGTACAGGATCCCTGTATTGAACCGTTCACTCACCAAATTCTCTGCATTTCTGGGCCATACAGTATATTTGTCTTCTCAGAAGCCCAGGCACTGGTCCAAGACTCTGAATAACACTGTCCCTTAAATGGAGAGCTGCTTGTTTAATCTGTTGCAAAGGTGCAACTCCAATTCCCCTTTGTGGCTGCTGGCAATACAAGGCAAAACTAATTATGTTTACTCTGTCGGTGTCAGTGTCTAAACTGGTTTTATCTGGTGATCTACAGCTTCAGTGTTGTGAGGGGAATCTCATATTTAGTCTCTGTCGGATGAGGCTCTTAAGGCGCTTTGATGTGTTTGATTTACAGCGACCACCACTGCGGTGTTGAGTAAAATCAAAGCGGAGTGCTGGAAAGAGCTGTGGTTGTGGTGGTATGATGTCATATTGTAGTTTTTCAATGGTGGCGCATGGTCCCCAAAAATCAAACTCTGAATAGGCCTATATCTTTTTATAGAAATTGGAAGGGGGGATGGGTGATACAGTAAAGTACCACTGCATCACTTTTCAACTTATCTTCATATAATTGGTCCTCATGGTCATGATAATACCACTATTTGCTCTACTCTCTCAGTGTCTTTCAGGAGGGCTGTGGGCAGTTCAGAAGCCTGTCTAACATGTGCATCATCGATGGAAAATGCATGCTAATAATAATAGCTGCAGGCTTTCTATTCCTGAAAGTTTGCAACGCGAAAATGTGAAAATTGTTCTCACAATATATATATATTTTTTTTTTCAAAAAATATTTTTTTGGAAAAAGATGATGCGCATCGTGGGCGAGTTTCTGAACTTCCTACAACCATCCTATGAGACGCAGACCAAGTAGAAAATTGATATGGTATGAATGAACATTAGTGAGGAGCAATTATATGAAGGACACCAGAAAAATAAACAAACATCTCACATGTATCATATATCATATCATATTGTGTAGGGCCCTCAACAAAGAACCCCATGTGTTGTATCTAGTGCATCTAAATAGTAGGACACACCGTGGCTTTCCAGGCCTAGATTTAGCATATAGAAAGGTTCTGCTTTGATCTTGGCCCATATTATTTACCATGCTGTGGTCCCACTTTTATCCTCCTGAGCTAAATATACACTCTCTGGCAGGGTCTGACTGCCTTGCACTGTCCCATTCACTATAGGTTTATGGCCTGTATGCATGGGAGAACAGTATCAGGCTATTCTACCAACCCAATGCACACTGACAGGGGGAGCAAAATCTGGTGCTCCTTCAGTCACCCTCTGACCCCCTTTTCCCAACCTATTGTAGGCCTAGTCACTAGTGGTTAAAGGAGAATTCCACATACACATTGGGCACCAATCTACCTTGGTTCCTGTGACATGATACATAATCCTTGATTTTTGTCACAGATGCCCCATTTTCTACATTTCACCCTTGAGGTCCCCGTACCCACAACATTAACATGGCCGCAGGTTGTCTTTATTCTAATGCAGGTATTTCTGTAACGCCAAACTTATTTTTTTTCCCCCACACGTCATATTTTAATAGTATACTGATAAACATGCTTGAGTTTTATTTCACTCTGGTGCAGCCTTTACATCCCAGAGGTAATCTATTCCTCTTCCTCTACTCCCGTTTGCCACTCTCCTCTCCAATCACTCCGGTAGAAACCCCTGTCCCACGGGTGCCATCTGAGTTTTTAAAAATCATATAGTGGTCCAATTATCTTGTTTTGTGTGGTTTGATGTAAAAAAAAAAAGTTTGTAGTTACAGAAATACCCGCAGTAGAATAAAGACAACCTGTGGCCATTGGGACGAGGACCACAAGGGTGAAATGTAGAAAAGGGGACATCTGTGACAAGGACATTATGTATCATGTCACAGGAATCAAGGTAGATTGAGGCGCAATGTATTTTGGTGTGGAATTCTCCTTTAATGTATGGGCTACTCTGTCACAAACAGTGTCTTGAGATAACAATATCACATATTACTGTATATGATGATCACAAGACATCAGCCAGCACCCATACTAAGCTCACAGCACAAAGCTGCTTTTTAAACCTTTGTTTGGCATTTAATGGAATTAGAGTTTTCTTTTCTTTGTGAAATTTGACTTTTAACTAAAATAAAGGAACACAAAATGTTTTGTGGCCCACAATAGTGGTCCTGAAGGCCAGTGTTGTTTGTTTGAGAATATTTTGTCTTAGTCTTAGTCTTTTGAGTAACACACATTTAGTCTTTTAGTCCCATTTAGTCTTCTGAAATTCATTTTTTTAGTCTAGTCTTAGTCGACGAAATATTAACATCGATTTAGTCTTAGTCTCAGTCTTAGTCTTTTATTAGTCTTAGTCTTTTTTTAGTCTTAGTCTTTCAGTCTTAGTCTTGGTATAGTTTAGTCTTACATACAAATGCATTGTAGGTTTATATATGTTATACAGATTTATAGTTTTTAGTATGAAAGATGTCTCATTTTATTTCTTTGTATACAATTACTGCATTTGTAATAAGTTCCTTTCCTGAAAACGTATGCAATCTATACTGCAGATATGTTCACATACTTAAAAAGAACGAAAAAAATAAGTTAAAAATGTTTCCTATTTCCATTAGTCTTAGGTTATTTTTGTTAGTCTAGTCTTAGTCGACTAAATATCAAAAACCTTAGTCGACTTAGTCTTTAGTCTTAGTCTTAGTCAACAAAAACAACACTGCTGAAGGCCAACCCAGTATTTGGGAACCAGTGTGCTAGTCTAGTGGACCCCTCTAGTGAGCCAGTGGGCTAGTCCACTAGCCCACTGGCTCAATAGAGGGGTCCACTAAACTAGCCCACAGGTTCACTAGAGTCTAGTGACTCTGTGGGCTAGTCTAGTGGACCCCTCTGGTGAACCAGTGTTCTAGTCTAGTGGACCCCTCTGGTGAACCAGTGTTCTAGTCTAGTGGACCCCTCTGGTGAACCAGTGTTCTAGTCTAGTGGACCCCTCTGGTGAACCAGTGTTCTAGTCTAGTGGACCCCTCTGGTGAACCAGTGTTCTAGTCTAGTGGACCCCTCTGGTGAACCAGTGGGCTAGTCTAGTGGACCCCTCTGGTGAACCAGTGTTCT
Organism: Benthosema pterotum; assembly: GCA_039105355.1. Taxonomy (NCBI): domain Eukaryota; kingdom Metazoa; phylum Chordata; class Actinopteri; order Myctophiformes; family Myctophidae; genus Benthosema; species Benthosema pterotum. Next base: position 33,733,340 of record CM076968.1, read on the forward strand.
AGTCTAGTGGACCCCTCTGGTGAACCAGTGTTGTAGTCTATAGTGGACCCCTCTAGTGAGCCATTGTTCTAGTCTAGTGGACCCCTCCCCTTAACCACTGTGTTAATTTCAAATGCAGTTGGTTCTAAAACACCTGAAAACCTGTACGTTCTATACTGTAGCTAGGTAGCTGCTGCCATCTGCTGGTCATAAAAGGAATACAGCATCACAATCAGTTTCACCACTTTCTTGGCTATTTATTCACAAACGGCAGAAGTACAAGTTCACTGCGCAGCGCTTGTACATCTACCATTTTTGAAGATTCTTTAACTTGTTAGAAATTGCCTTTTATTTTCTTGAGGTCACAGGCACAGGTGTTCCACGACAAAATACATTATCAATTTAGGGGTCCTTAACTTAAAAAATGTTAAGAAGCACCAATATAAATTTAGATGGCCAGTTGTGTTCAGTCATGTGACAAATGCAAGGACTACCCACAAACACTTGAATCAACCACTTGAACCATATACAGCTCCACCAGATATATATATATCTTTTTTGCCATAATTATCCAGATTAAAACAAGAAAGGCTTTAAATATAGTTTGTGCGCAATTAAATGGAAGATCAAATCAAATGGAGTATAATGAACTTTTTATCCAAATTGTTTTTTTAAGCTGTACTGTTGATGACCCCCAGGGCTCCATCATTGTCCCCTCCCCTTTCTTCCCCAATGATCTCTTTGCCAAAGATGTGGATGCTGATCTACAAGCCCCCATTTGCCTATGATGACATACCCCGAATAGGGTTGGTTCAAGCGATTCATTCCCCAATAAAACAAAATATTGAAAATGAACCAACATATATAGATGTGTATTTTTTTTTCCAGAATTTTATTCTTGAAATTTATTTTATAAAATCTCATTTACGTTTCAATATATAGAGAGATATTTATTTATATATTTATATTTGTGTTATTTTAGTCACTTTATTTCTTTTCACTCACAATTTTGGCTACCCCCGCCCACCCCCTGTATGCCCAGATTTGATCGTAGGGGGTCTCTATCCTCCCTTCACACAGACATTGTGCAATGATCCTCAGTGCCAGGGTGTGTGTGTGTGTGTGTGTGTGGGGGGGGGGCAACAAGCTTAAAACGCAACATGACAAGTATTTGGCTTCTATAATCCAGTGGTTCCCAAACTGGGGACCCCATAAATGATTTTGTGAGGTGCCATGATGATTAGCTTTCATCCAACAGTAAACAAATCAAACTACAGTAGAAGTCTATACAGGGTATTTGGGCTTTTGTAAAACACTTGTAACTTTTAATACCTCGGCCAAATATTCCATAAGCTTCTAGTTTGCCTATTGCCACAGTATACTGTATATCTGTGATACTAAATATCACAGCCAGAACAGTATATGGGAACCCTTGCCTTAATTGTCATTGCGCTTTAAGCCTGATATACATTGTGTCATACGGTGTCGTGGGCCGAAGATAACCGATTAGCTCTCAAGGCATCAACAGCACCATACAATAAGAGCATAAAGTAAGCACTTGGGGGGAGGAGGTGGGGGGTATGCAGAGCATGCAAAGAAAACCGTGTTGTGGGGGGTAGTTTAGGAGCTTGGGGGAAGGCAGGGACCACATACTACAACCACCATTGTTAATACCAGTAATAAATCACAAAAGGCTCAAGAAAAGGGAGTAACCATCCACTTATTCCACAATGACTTGAGCAATGTTTGGAATGGGTAAAACAAGAACAAAAATGATTATGTTCAAATGGCTCAATGTATTGCATGAGACAAAAAGAAAACAAAAACAAATGTTGTTCTAAGCTATATCTCGAATGTAATTCCCGTTTTCCCATGCCTATGACGAGTCAGTTGATCACAAAAAGATAGACGAATGCCCACAAATTTAGCAGCAGCCACAGAGACTGTTTAGCCCTTTGTCATATAGCCTACGCACACAGGCACACACAGGCAGGCACACAAACAAACACACACACGCTCAGACCGTTGAGATACAATGAGCACAGCCATTGTCCCTAGCCGTATATCGCTGTCCTGTGATATGCAGGAAGGCTCAAGATGTTTTTCTCTAATTCCAATGTTTTTAAAGAGCTATACTGGAACCAGGCTAAAGTTGGGCTAAGTGTAGATACTTTGATTTCTCATACTGATATTACATCAACTGCTCATTCAGGTGGACAACAATATGTTGTCTATTCCAATAGGAACTGTTCTGTTCTTCATTTGGCAATATGATAATTTTTGAAACATGGCTCAATTTGTACTTCAAAAAATCATCGTCATTGCTGGTATGAATTGCTAAGAACACAACTGAGCAGGTAAAATATCGATATTTATACTTATACACACCATTTCAGAAAAGCTTCTTCATATAAAAAAGAAAAGACAAAATGATTGCACTACTCCCGAAGGTCACTCGAGACATTTGCAGTATTCCAGTTGGTCCTGTCTAAAGTTGATCTCACAGACCATTAAATTGACTATTTAGTGTCTTACAATCCATTAGGGATGGGACGAATGCACATTTCATGTCACTGTTATTGCCGCCAAAATAACTGTGATTTACATTATAATCAAAAAATGCTTAAAATTCTTTAAAATGGCAATTTTGTTTACTACTTCCACCGCAACGCAAAGCCAAAAATAGATGATCTACAAGCTAACGTGTCACAGGTTGATGCATTGTCAGCATGTAGAAGATCTATTTTTAGGGATACAAAATGTTAATTAATATTTTTGTTACGATAAATAATCACCCCATCCCTACTTACGAGCACTTGCTATACCAAGCAACTCAACCTAGTTTTCAAAAAAAAAAAAAAAAAAAAAATCAAACCACAAATCGAGGCCTACACTAGTGATCCCTAAATGACAGTAGTTAATACAGTAGGCTTTATCTCTGACTATCATAGGGCATTATATGTAATCAGTGCATGTATGTAACCAGGGGCAAATTGGAAATGTGTGCGCTCAGTAAAGAAAAAATACGTGGTAGTGTTCAACCCATAGCTTGAAACATTAAACAAATAAAATGGTCATTCTGGAAAAGACAGCTGGAACAAGCTTAAGGCATTGAAAGATTTTCCCCCAGATCAAAACTACAACTTATGATCTGTAAAAAAAAGGAAAAGAAAGAAAGAAAAGGATAGAAAAGAATTGTGATTAAAAATTAGCCCTCGATGACAATTATGTGGTATATTGCATTACTCCCCCTCAACTACAAGCAAATCAGATCCAATATTATAATCAATTTGAATTTAGTTCAAGATTCACTTGCTATTTGAAGGATAGACAAGTAAAAAAAAATGTAAATGCAACAGAAACCACCCTGAATTTTCCATTTTGAGATTTTGGGTGTTTTTACCATTCCCGGTGTCCACACCAAAATGTTATTTTTAAATGCATCACTTCTATTTAGTGATGTTACTAAAATTACCAATTTTAATAGTCCTTTGCACTCTGCTTACTACAGCTTAGCAGAGTGCTAGGCTATGTCAGGAACCGTGAAATGCTACATTTGAAAGTGTTGTGTAAAATATATACATAAATACTTTTTTATGTCTCTTGTCTCTTGACTGAATCAACTTCTCAGTAGTTTACTTTGGAGCACATGTAATGTCCAGTTAAGATACTGTATAGCACATATGTCAAACTCAAGGCCCGGCGGCCAAATCAGGCCCTTGAATTAATTATCTTCGGCCCGTGAGATGAAATTGAATTAGTATTGGAACTGGCCCCATATATTGCACACACCATGAGAAGAAATGAATGCAACTAACTGTTTTACTTCCTCAAATTAGTCTTATTTAGCTTTAACATATTTTGACCTGACACTATAGATTGTAGAAAATGTTCACTCCGAAAGAACATACTGTATAATATTCAAAGATTTGCGCTGTGTTTTAACATTTCTCCCGAAAAATAGCAGGTGTTCACGCTATGAGACGTGAACACCTGCTATTATTCAATAAAACTTAGCAGTTAACGTCATCGTAAACCGGTGTTGAAACACAGACCGGTGTCTCCGGCCCTCAACAACCAATTTTTCTATTTTGGCCCACTCTGTATTTGGGTTTTACACGCCTGCTGTATAGCATGTTGCAATGAGGAGTAATGCAATATGATACAATTCTTGTAGAGTTGTCCAGGAGTAGCTTAAAACCATGGCTGTCCAACTGCGTAATCAAGCTGAAGCCGTTTGAGGTAAACAGACAAACTTTGTCCAGAGGACAGGCCTTAACCACATGAACCCTAATGTGCCTATTCCTGGCATGGCAGCAATGCATAGTCGAACATTCAATGTAAAATTGCCAAACATTTGGTGAAAACAGCCAATGAATGTATAAGCTTAGAGAGGGCATTATGCAGCGCACAGCTTCAGTTGCAAAGCAATGTCACTGAGCTGCATAATTTCTGCTATACCACGTGGAAAACCAGAGGTGCCTTTTCAGAAATCGTGGGCTAACCTGGACTATATTGAGAGTCTTCTTTCCACTGATGCCACAGAAAATGTCTCTGGTTTTCTCTCAAGGACAACCCAGCAAGATAATAGGAGAAACACTTGGTCAACATAGACACATAGCAGCACACACAAATTAAAAAAGGATTGCTGCTGATGCAGGGAATAAAACAATGGAATCAATTAGACACATCCTCAGTAGATTTCTAATGTATTTTCAATGGAGAGGTGGTGGAAAAGAGGCATCCAGGGACAGGCAGCCCCTTAGGTGACCCCTGGTCAACTATAGGGTTTATGTGGTTAATTCCGTCTAAAATGCAAACTTGTCGAAAGTAGATAACTACAATGATTTGGCGATTTGCAGCAAGCTTGAGATTAATTGTGACTCCATCAGTTAATGATTGGGTAACAGGGATGCAACTGTTCTGTTAGACCCGTTTCCAGCATGATTTGCTGTGTTCTGTAAATTTGTCAAAGCAACAAAGCAAATTAGTGGAACGCAGAAAATCTGTCTGGAAACCAGTCTAGTTGGAGGGAATTAAACAACTAATATTCCTTCTAGGTATATTATTCCGATATAGTAACATTCCTAATATCAATAAAGGAACACTTCTCATATAGGTCCTCACTAAAGTACATGATAAAATACCACTGTTTTTTTTTTTCTACTCAGTCTGTATCTCACAGGAGGCTGAGGGCATTTCAGAAACCTGTCTTTCGTGTGCATTATCCAGGGGGATCCAAGCTAATTAGATAAATAAGAAACTGCAGCCTTTCTATTCCTGAACCATTCACCCAGTAATAAAAATATAAATATTTAAAAAAAAATCTGTCAAATGATGATGCGGATGGAAGACGGGTTTCTGAAATGCCCACAGCCGTCCTGTGAGACACAGACTGGGTAGAAGAAATAGTGGTATTTTATCATGTACATTGAGGACCAATTATGTCAATATAGGTTGAAAAGTGGTTTAGTGGTGCTTTAATCATGAGCATCCCTGTTGTATTTACGCATGGAGGGTCAGGAGAGGTGGTTGTTGGCAGTGCAACTGCCAATTCAGCAGCAATAAACACGTGTAAAGTAATGCAAAGTTTTATAGGAGAAAATCTGCCATTCCCTAGTGCATATTGAACGGCTTAGAGTGAACCATACATTTATTAATGCCTGATTCGTACTCTGTCACAAGATGGTGTCGTGAGGCAAAAATCGGCCGTCAGCCGCAGGCAGTTCAAGTTCTCACTGCAAAATGTGCCGCATGAGGAAGTACGAACCAAGCTTAAAAGAAGAACTGTTGCATCCCTACTGGAGCACTGAGGTCACTCAGGCCAGCGGTTTATGGAGATTTGTCTGTATGAACGGAATGTAGGAAAAGTCGGAGAGGGGTATATAAAATGGACAAAAAAAGGAAAAGGAAATTTACTGGTGCGTTAACTCAACAAACATCTCCACTGTCCACAAAATCTAACAGCAGCATTTAAGAAATCTCAGCCATATAACCAGACATTTGAAGGTTAATTTACAAGGCATTGTATTTTTAAATAGAACACCGTTTCTCAACGTATGGTCCGAGGGCCCACCATGGGTCCAACTGCCACCATTAAGGGTCTATGACTGCAAGAGCGTACAAATGGAACAAAAATGACCCATTCCATTTGTATGCTCTCCCGAGTTACTGACTCCTAATGATTCAGTCGGAGACCCCTTGGTATTCCCTGGAACCATAGCGCTGAGGATCCAGTGAAGTAGACCACCTGGTCCCATTATCTCGATAGATCCCTTTATAATAATACCCGCCCCAGCCCCCACGGACACATCATCATCACATCCAGACACCCCATGCCCAGATAACAGTCTCACGTTGTTCTAGAGAATAGGAAAAATATATACTATGGACTTCCAGTGTAAATGTACTGCTTTGTCCCAGCCGCCAGGCCTCACTGTTTCTTTTTGTTGTATTCTTTCAAGTTTTAAAAGAGCTCCTTTTGTCACAATGCAAGTTCCAGAGGTCTTCTCTACACATATATGTATATTTATATATATATATATATATATTAGAGGAATTCTTAGCTGAGATTGAGAAGTTAGGCAAAAAGTATTTATGTTCCATTTGGACGGATTTCATTGATCCGTTGAATGAATCAAGCACTCTTTTCTTCATTTTTTTCCCCTTTGAGTAGGACAGTGTTTGAAGGAGGAGGGGTAGTGGGGCTACAACGATCACATGACTACTCCAGAGCAAGGTTTGGCGAGGTAAACAGGAGGAGGAGGAATAGATGAAAAGGCCTGAACTATAACAAGGCAGAGAGACGGAGAGCGAGATGGACACACACCGTAATATGGCTCTCTGGGGATGTGTGTGCGTGCACATGTGGGTGGGTGTGTACGTTCCGTTGCAGGGCCTTACATCTGATAGCTAGAGAGAAGGTACAAAGTTCAGGAAGTGGGTGGCCGGAGAGAGGGGGAGGGAGAGAGAGACAGAAAGCGAGAGAGGTAGGATTGCAACTATTGAGTATCTTAGCGATTCTTATCAGTTATGTTTTCGGTAAATCAAATAATCAAGACGCAAATGTTATATTAAAAAGTATAAGCAAATCAATCAATGGACATTATTTTCATAGATTTCATAGATGTCTTATTTTTGACTAAATCGATTGGGATGATTAACCCCGTGAAGACCAATTTTTACACTTTTCTTGTTTATTATTATAATTAAAACAATTAGTTTGATTATGTTACAGCCCTAGGAGAAAAATAAAGGATGAGATGAAGGCAGAAGAAAGTGACCAGGTTATTAGTAAGAAGGAGGTTGAGGAGAGCTATAGCGATAGTGCAAGACTACTGTTTTGTTTCCTTTTAGATGGACTACAAAGTGGGGACCAGGAGGAGGAGAAAGAGAAATGATTGTTGGACATGTATTCTACTCATCGGTACACCAGGTGGGATATTGTTCCCGACTTGAAGTTGAGCTGATGGTTGGGCACAAAGCTGTGCTGCGGGGTCTTCCGGGTGCACACATCCTTGGCGTAGAGGACCATGCACGAGTCACACGACACCTTGGAGCAGTTCACGCAGGTGTGCGACGCGGCGGGCTTGTTGCAGAAGCCACAGCGCGAGCCACCCGCCACCACCACGCCCCCCACACCCGACCGCTCGCCCCCCAGCGGCGTTGCCATGGCCACGGACTTGTTGGGGAAGAGCTTGGTGGCCATGAGGGGCTTCTCCACCATCTGCGGGTGGGGGTGGGTGTGCGAGTGGGTCAGCGTAAGCGGGTGCGGGTGCAGATGGGAGTACGAGTGCGTGTTGGAGTACACAGAGAGCTTCTCCTTCACGGGGATGTAGCCGTCGAGGGGCCGAGGGGACTTGGCGTGGTACTCCTGCAGGCCGCAGCACGGGGAGGGGTCCACATCGTGGCACGACGGGCACAGGATCATGTCGCAGCGCGGACACGACGCCATGGAGCTGCAGCCCAGGCCACAGCCCTGGCACTTAACACTGCCTGCATGGGCGCCGTGCCGCCAGCCGTCCCTGGCGTCCCGGGGCTCTCTGGAAGGGGGCCTGGACGGGGTCTGCCGGCCCCCTAGCCCGGCACCGCCGCCTCTCTCCGTGTACAGGTCGATCTCATCCAGGGAGGAAAGGTGGTAAGACGAGTAGGCGTCGGCCGGCGGAGGGGACTGGATGGGGAAGAAGTCGGCCACGGGGCTGTAGGAAGGTGGCGCCGCCACGGAGAACAGGGAGGACGAGGTGCTGGGCCGGATGATCTGGTCCTTCAGCTCCTCCTCCGTGTCCACAAACAGTGGCTCCTTCCGCAGGCTCAGTGACGCCTTCAGGACGGGCTTGCTGGCGGCGGCGTGCCAGTGGCCGGCGCCGTCCGTGACGTCCACGGACTTGGACGGCCGGCTGCCTCTCCTCAGGTGATGGGGGTGAGCGGCAGCCCGCTCTATGTCCATGGGCCGCACGGACAGCCGGGCCATGTCCGCCCCGAGGCTGTCCCGCCGGCGCAGAGCCTCGGCACAGCCGGCCGCATCGTCCCTGCAGCCCCGGCGGAGCTCCAGGGCCTCCATCTCGGAGGCCGAGCCACGGGCCAGAGCCACCACCTCCCCCAGCAGGCGGCACTCCGCCTGGGCCAGGAACAGCTCGAACGCCAACTGCCGGAGGTGGCCGGCGCCCCCCGGGTGCTCCCGCAAATGGAACTGCGAGTCGTGGTCGCGGGAGTAGCCGATGGTGCGCATGAGGGTTCGGAGTTCAGCATCGGAAATGGCAGATTGCAGATGATACACGTATGGCCCAGTGAAGGTCTGGAAAAAAACATTGATTTATGCAATTGTGGACGCAAGACTGGAAAACAGTTATTTTCTTTCTATCCTATTCTATTGCAATTCAAAATATTGAATGTGTTAAGTTGTGATGGAAGCATGGTTTGTATTCATGGTTTAATCTCCCTTATGGGAAAAGCAGGTGTTGGTGATGATCATAAAGCGGTATGTACAAACACAGAGACATGGCAATTCATCTGGGACGGAATCAAGACTGCAGGTTGTGGTGATTGCAATCGTTCAGGAGACCGTGCCACAACTGGGAATACACATACTAACTTGAGGCAGCCGTTTGTTTGTGTATGATGTGATTTGTTTTGCTGCTATTGAACAAGCAAGAACACAATTTGAAACCATTTGACAGTTTGACATTCAGTACTGACCATTGTGCTACAATGATGTACCGTACTGTATATGTTTGCAGGTAGGGCTGTAAAGGCTGGCTCGAGTAACATGTCAGGTTCACTTGAGTGGATGCAAGACGTGCATTGAAATAAACAACCCAGGCCGCATTTGACGAGTGCTACTATAGTATTGAGGCGCACTACTATATAGTACTGTTACTGTAAAGCACCTATGTCCAGCTTTGAGAGTTTATCCACACATAGGCATTGCAATGACTGCAATTGACAATGAATGGACAAATATTGTGAAAACACAGACATTGAACGCCCAGGTGATGACACAAATTGTGATTATTGGTAGCCAAAATGCCATGAAGTATAATAGACGCAAGACCGGCTGTCACTTCATATGTTGTGTCAAGTTCAACTTTAGCCTACTGTATATTCTACTGTGATGAAACCTGGATTAGTGCTAAATAAAACAACTAAAAAATGATGGATAATGGGCTCTACTTGCTTGAATCATAGAACCAGAGTTTAAGGTTATGACTCATCCATTATTTGTCATCATACAATGACAATAATTCAATGTTTGTTTACTCTGCCATTTATCTCTCAAGACATATTCTGCCAAAAGCTGTATTTGTCAGCACCGCTGCCCTAAACCTGTAATGTTGTTGTTTGTAGGAATAAACACAGAAGCACCCGTGAGGATATGAACCAAGAAAGGGAAGATGCCTAACAAATCTTTTTCACTTTTTTCCCCTGAATTGGTTTCCAGATTGCTTGGGCATTACATCTGCACCTACTTCTGTTTGCTAAACGACTCCAAGCCTCTCAGATAAAAACAAAACAAAAAACAACACAAGTCTCTGACTGTTTTCACCCTGTTGTGCTCATGTCTTGCTGAACGGCACAGGTTTTAGCATCAGGCTTTAGTCAACCGCATTGATCATTTCTGTAGATCAATATGCACATTTGTAATGTGAGCAGATTGCTTTGATACAAACTGTCAAAGGCTACCGTATGTTGTGTTAATCATGTGTCTGTTATGTTTGAAGACAAACTGAGTGCACTGCTGACAGACACCAAGACAACATTAAATAAATAGTTCTACACAATTCTTCTACACAAGCCAAATTAACACTAACTCGACATTAAGCATGACAAGGTTTAAATGTATCCTCTCAGCATTTGCGCATAGTGTCTGTGTCCAACCATCAATCAATATTTAATAAGATAAACATCACTTTCCCCAGATCTGGAAAATGGAGCCTGTGCAGTAATCTGAGCCGTCACATCATAAAACCATGAGGTAACAGTAGAACTACATTATAAGAGAATTATAATCTCTATAAGAATCACACATTCACAGCAAAGCAAACATTGGTTCTTTAGTATCTACTGTAAGATAAGAGAAATTATGTCAGCTAGTGAATACTAACTACATAAGGCTCAAACATACTCCAGAGTGGAGTGACTTGCAGGGTTTGCAAGGGTTTCACCATGGTGTTGAAGTATGTGTGATCCAGGGTGAAGCCTTCAGTGAAACTTTCACCACAAGTCACTTCACCCTGGGGTATGATTGAGCCTTTAGGCAACTAGACAGGTAGCTGTCTAGTTGCCTTGGGCTGGACTTTGCCTTGGGCTGTAGTCTGTATTGACTAATGAAAACACAAAACCATATTTAATTAATCATGAATAAAGTTAACCTACTAAGTTGTGATATTACTTCAGCTAAGAATAACATGACAGCTCTGCTGCGTCACCCAGTAGTAAACCATGCCCACCTTTATGCATCTGAACTCCTTCTTCCACGGGAAGAGCAGCAGATTGGTGCAGATGGTCTCCAGGGTGTGGAAGGCTCTCTCCAGGCCTCGGAGGTTGCCACCTCTTTGGCAACGTAAAGAGTTTTCCACCAGCTCGTAGAAGCGCACCATGCGGAAGCGCTGCCCCGGGTCCGGCTGGTAGGCCCCTAGCAGCGCCGTGGCGGTGGACAGCAGGGCCTCGCTATCCTTATGCCTGCCTCTGCTGCCGCCGCTGCCCCCCTCCGGGGCAGAGCCTCCTGTCCCCCCTCCGTCCTCCAGACGCCTCTCCAGCGCCGCCACATACCTCCGGAAGAGGTCTTCTTTTAACTTGGCGTCCATCCGCCCGGCGGCGGCGGCACCAGGCTATCAGTCAGCCACGTGGAACCTTTCTCAAAGAGCCACGCCCCCTTTACCATGCCCAACACCGGGACACCGCATTCAAGTGCTGTTGTCTGCCGCCATCGTCACACACTGGCATATGCGCGCGCACACACACACACACACACACACACACACTCACAGCGAGTGTTCACTCTTCCAGGTCTAATCAGCTGCACATCCTCTCCTGCAATAATTTGTAATTTTAATTGCTCACTACTTTGAATTGGGGCAGCTCGGTGGCAGCAGGCTGCAGGGGGTGTCCTTGGCTCTTATGGGGCATTTGGCTTGAAGCCCTAGTTTGTTTGTTTTTCCATGCAGAGAAAAAGTCCAACGACGTGGTACAAAGCGAGGAGATCCAAGAAGGTTGGGTTGTGACTTCAGAGCTGAAAAGAGGCAGCGAACACCTCCAATCCCTAAATGTTTGAAGTCATCACAAGTTCAAGGTCACCGCACACATGGATGTGACACTACGCCCTCTTCTCACTTTAAGGCTGTAATGACAAGGAACAACGTAAATACACAGAGAGAGGAAGGGGAGGGCGCTATGAAGCATTGTTTCATCCCACACTTCAGGATGCCATGTATTTCTACCAGAGAGAATAGGAGAATAGAATTATTTGCGACCAACGCTAGAGAAAATTCAACATTCACTGGTTTTGACAGTGGAGGGAGAGCAATTATTTTGGCTGTGTGTGTGCGTGTGTGTGTGGGTGTGTGTGTGTGTGTGTGTGTGTGTGTGTGTGTGTGTGTGTGTGTGTGTGTGGGAAGATGAGATCATGGATAAGCGCAGCAGCACATTCTCTCTTCTTCATCACACTATCTATGCACACAAGCTGCCAGCTGGCAGGAAGAGCACTATAAAAAAAAGGGGATGCGACCCCAAGATAATATTGACATACAGTATGTGTCCAAAACGCTATAATAAATATTTTTTTTAAAAAAATGAATAACAGAACAAGAGGTTTAAATGACAACTGTGCTAGACGTGGTCGTTCAGATTGACAAACCTTAATATTATTGACAAGTGATGATGCTGTGATCAATATCCCTTTGACTTATAGTTACATTAATTCTTAAATGAGTCCGTGGACTCCTAGACAACGACAGTACTGTACAACATAAAGCACAGCATAAATAGCTGTCTTTCAACAATACGTGCCAGTGGGCACTGCCAGCCAGATTGAACCACGCTTTTGCCTCTCGTATACAGCGAGTCAGTGCACTCCACTGATCCATCATGGGGTGGTGTTGGTGGCGAGGGGGGGGGCTCGGCTCGAACCGCAGAAGAGGAGAGAGAGGAGGGGTTCAGTATCTGTATCTTCCTATGGTGTAACGTTAGTTAGCCCAACAAACGTAGTAGCGCGCATCCGTTTTTTAGCTCTACTAGCCACAGCTAGCCACGTCTACATGCTCAAGCTATATAGACATGGCATGAATGGTTTATCAATGCACGACAAGTGACATAGACATCCAGTGATCACCAATGTTACACTACACACATACAGCGGGGCCGTCAAGCCGAGGCAGTGAACGCCCATTTCGGCGCAGATGGCTGGCTATATGGGGGCTAGCGTTTTTTTTTTTTTTTCGGGGGGCTCCTCCTCACTCAGCTAGCCAAACAGATAGCATTCACCTTATCACCTTTCGCTGTTGTGTACCGTCCGTCGTATCGTCCCTACATTAACATATTAACGAGTTTCATTGTCGCTCATTAAAAGGCTGGGTTCGTTTATTTTAACGTCTCAGGACACACATACCTTTTCCTCCTTCTCTCTCCGCTGCTAGGAAATTCCCATCGTTTCAGTGCGCGTGCGCACACGAATTGTTGATTTGCCGTGGTTGTACCAGAGCCATAGAGTATAGACAGAGTTAGGACAACCCCGTCCACTTCATGGGGCCAGTCCAATGGCGGCTCTTCTACTTGGACTTGAATAGAGAATCGGGAGGGACAATCTCAAATCGCTTTATTTTAGATAGTTTGTAGTAATAATACAACATAAGCGTTATTGCACAGTAAAATTGTTACTGTACAATATTGTTGACATGTTGAAAATATGCATATAAATATGCATATCCAGTTTGTCCCTATTCGGGCTGCATGAACGCATGAACAGTGCTCGAGCGCTCAGTTTCTGACCCCTCAATGTCGCAACTCTCTACCAGATGGCTCTGGGTTGTACGGCGGTGCCGCGCGACCCGGAAAAAACGGCCGATCTACAAGTTCACAAGCGGCCTTTAGTGACGCTGGGTGCGAGGCTGCAGATCTGTCGTTTTTTTTAAAACCGTCGTCCGGCAAAGTATACGATCGCTTTTTTGACAGTTCCATCACCATCAGCTGGCCCACGTGCGGAAACAGCTCGAGCAGAAGAAATACTTTGCAATACTGTGAGATGTGTGTTGTGTGTGACCATATCTATGTGTGTGACAATGTATACTTTTTTTTATTTATGATAGATTGTTGTTTATTGCATATATTGTATTTTCTATCAGCCGCTGTATCGATGTTATGTCTAGATTCTATATCTTCGATATTCACAGTTTTATGGCTCTTACTGCATGTACATCATTGAAATCTTCTACACAAATGAACAGTTTTAATGTGATACTGTAATACTACGCTTATAACTAAGGAAGTCACTCGCTCTTTTTCTTTCGATCTCTCTCTCTCGCCCCACCTCCCACATACAGCACGTACTCATCGGTCCTTATATTTATATTCAACTGTTTTATTTTGACATTTTGACACTTGCTTTGGCAACGTAGACCTGCTTACGTTTTGCCACGCCAATATAGCTTATTTGAATTGAATTATATAACCGTTAGTAACCTAAATACATTTTATAATGACACATAATTACATAAAATATGTAAATGCAACAAATACATAAATAAACAGTTAAAGTAACAGTGACAGTCAGGTGCGGTAGTTCAGCAAGTGACGTCACGGCTAAGGGCTGTCGTCAGTGTTGCCATGTCTATTTATTATAAGCGACAGTGGGCTTGTTTTTCTCCATATATCATAGAAGCAGTCCTTGTGTTATGGCTCTGAGCAAATCTTCTGCACCATTGTGGGGTAGGCTAAATAAAGTAGGCGATGAAATCACATGGAAAAGTCACTGTTTACAAGCTCGTCACGTCGCTATAGCAAAGTGATTGATCTTTCTCTCCTAATGCCCTACTTGCCCCACATCAGGGAGGGGGGCTAGAAGCGAAAAATGTTTATACCCCAAAGGGGTGTTTCTGTTCCTCAATAATAGACTCATAATGACACTGATGTGTCGTATGAATCTGTGTCCGTATTGTTTCCTGGGGGGCAGCATCAAACAATGGCTTTTTAACGACTATTGCATAATTGTGTCCTGATTGGCCACCCCAGTTCTCTGGAGTATGAAGTGGGAATATAGCTATTCCAGACCCAATCTGCTGACAGTCTTGTTTTTTTGTTTTTTGTTTTTGTATTTTTTTGCTGACAGCTCATTAGGAACGTGATGCTCAGACAAGGCTTAGATTTTTCATTTCTATCCATCAGCTGTCTAAAAGACAATAAGTTACAATAAGTCTCTGAGCGGAAAATGGCCACGACTATCGGCGCAATCTGGGCTCAATGCTAAAATCTAAAATATCTAATATCTAAAACAACATATTACACGCAAAGATCTACAGGAAAGTGTGCTAAATCTTCTAAACGCACCCCAACCCCCCAAAAGGGTTAGGTTTCCCTTTAACCTCACGTCACCAGGATTTCCTCCATCTTCATAGGCTCGGTTGCTTGTTTCTCCCGCAGAATTTTTATCTGGCAACAGTGATTGTGTTGGTTTGACTAAAGAGCACCATCTCTCTTCTCGTAAAGAACAGAAGAAATGGCGATGCTCGGAGGAGGATTAAGCTCTGCACAGCAAAAGAGAAATGTCTCCGGTGGAAGCAGGGACGTGACGGAGTTTGTTTGCCCTGTTTGCCTGGAAATATTCGACTCTCCCGTAACGACACAATGCGGGCATACGTGAGTACTTCGCGTCCTTTTTTACCTTAAAAACGACACACATCTACCAACCAAGAAAACCAGATGCAATGTCACGAATGGGATTAAAAATCTGCCAAAACGCCAGCCTTATAAATGTGTCATGTAGGCCGTTGAACGCCCTCAAGTGTTTTTGTACGATAACATTTCTGCAAACGTCTGTTTGTAAAGATTGTACGAAATAACACGACGTAAAAGCCCCTCTTCACACACAAATCAGTTTCAGTTTTGTTTACATCAAAGGGGAGGCCTTACTTGGGAGTTGTAGTTCGTCGCTTCGCCGGGTTATGGCATGTAAACACGTCAAAGGACTACAAGTCCCTACGCTCTTCCGCGATGGGACTTTCCATTGAGAGTTTCAGGAAATGGTTTGGCTGTGATAAAGCAGCCTAATCAGAGATAACATAATCTTTCCGTATGGTTTCGGTTCTCCCTGGTGTCACGGGGGCAGAAGCCTATTTTGCTGATAAGTGGACATGACACTTTTTTGTAGTACTTTTCCCCCAATAAGCAGTGGTTCCAAAAGTTACAGTACCATTCACAGAATACCACTTATTAACCAAGTTGCTGCATTGTCTGAAAGAAAATGAACAAAAATAAGCTTTACTCTATATACATTCACAAGATGTAACTTAATGACCATTAAGTCACTTAATGTGACTTAATGGTTGGCAGTTGAGGCTACAGTCACAGCAACATATCTATCTCGGTTTCAGTTTCATTTTCTCATAAATAAACTGAAGTCACTAACTCAGCTAGTTCTTCCACATAATTGAAATGGCCTCACCTTTCTATTTTCAGATTCTGTCAGAGTTGTCTCCAAGAGTGTCTGCGTCCCCAGAAACCAGTGTGTGCCGTGTGCAGGGCAGCACTGTCCAACTGGGCCAAAGCCACCGAGCTGGAGGCTGTCATCCACTCCTCTGTGGCAGCGTGCAAGGGCTGTGGAGCTCAGGTACAGAGGAAGGCTTCATTAAACAGACAAAAAAGATCTATTGCATAATTTGTTATTCAGAAATGTAAACGGCATGGAGGCACAGTAAGACATTACTTTTACCACTAAAAGGGGTTACCCGGTTGGTTCGGACGCTGAGTATTTTTGGATCTCGGGCATACCCAAAGACCTCTAATCAGCAGTAAATAGATATTCAACTAAAGCCTTTTTGTCTTCTGTGTTCTTTAGGTGGGCCTGTCTCAGATGAGAAGCCATACATCTGCCTGCTCTAAATATCAAGAGTATATTGAGGAGGGAGTGAGAAGCACAGCACAGAGCCAGCAAACCGTCACCAGGTGAAGTTTTTAAAAATACAAAATTGACATGCCATGGACTGTACTCTATGTTTGTATCTCTCTTCTGCTTTTATTGTATCCTTATCTCTGACACTATTTGTGCAACGTACTTGTTCTGCTGGCTAGAGTGGTGATTTGTTTGTTCTAATTGTATGAACCACAACACTGTTTTAAAAGGTTTTCTAAAATAATAATGTATAATCATTTCTATGTCGGGTGGAAACCAAAAGTAACAAATCCACATGTGTTTTTTTTACTTTCAAGCTTGCATATCTGCTATGATTGATGCGTTTGTGCGATGCTGTAGAATGATCAAGTAGCGCATTCATAGATACAAAACAAATTTAAGTATGTAGTAACTCTAAGTAATGTCGCTTCCCATAATAGTTCTTCATAACACATTTTGTCTATCAAACCTATTTGTCAGAAGCAATAACTATCTTGGCGTCCCGTCGCCTCTCTTCTCAGTCCTGTGCCAAACCGTTACACCTTCACCTGTCCCTATTGCAACTGCCAGAACCTGGACCAGGACGGCCTGGTTGAGCACTGCACTAGCCATCACACCCGGGACACTCGCCAAGTGGTAAAAACTGTTATAACAAGCACTGATTAAAGTTGTTAGCATAATTTCAGTCATTTAGTTTTCAATGAAGGTTGCTGTGCACTAATAAAAGATGGTCTACACAACCTCACAACACATGTTGTGACTGAGGTTGTAGATCAGCTATTTTCACTGGGTGATGATGCCATCATGCTGTGCGCAGCATGATACCATATTTGGGAATGCTCAAATATAGAGTTTGACACCCAGAGTGTTTCGCACATATAGACCTTTCTGCCTGGTTTACATAGTTAACTGGTTGGCTGTGCTGACTACATTATAGGATGGTTGTTTAATTGGTCCAACATTGCTCTTCCCAGGTGTGTCCCATCTGTGCCTCAATGCCTTGGGGAGACCCTAACTACAGGAGTGCAGACTTCTTTCAACATCTGAAGATTAGACACACATTTTCCTATGACACCTTTGTCGTAAGTAAGCTTGGAGTGTAATTTTGAGCTGCGACCTGGGAGTTGTTTTAATGAATACAAGTAAGACGGCTGAGGGATGGTTGCGTGCACTCCCGGCACATGGATGCGTGCACTCAGGGTTTGAGGTCTGGCTGGCCAGCCAGAATCTCAAACCCTTAGATTGAGACTTCAGGGCTCGGACACTAGACGCACCGCCATCTATGTTCTAATTTATACAGTATTTAGAAGATGCACAATGTAACAGTAAATAGTCTATATAGGCTAATTAAACTGTGTAAACACTGCTATAGTGCTATGTTTACATGAAAAGCTTTAATTCTACATAAAATGCTATCTAAGATACACAAGTTGAGACTTTGCATGCATATGCCTGTAGGAGATCAAGGCTAGGGCAAGTACTACTGTTACTGTTATGGGCTAAGAGCAGTAGAGCACTGTACTCAATTCATCAATAGTACATAATGATGCAATACAAAACAGATTGCCCTGAAGCTCATTAGTAGATTCATAAGGTGTATCATAGGTCGTGAGCACATGTACGTGTGAAACCCGCCAAAACGCTCTTTTTGACTGGTTGTCAATGGGGTAACTGGAAAAGTCGGGCTCCCGCAAAGTCGGACCGTGAATATAGACAGAGTTACGCTGTCGCAAACCCTGATCACTAAATGGGATCAGTCCAATAGCGGCCCTCCTACATAGACTTCATTATCTTTATTCTAGATTGTTTTGTAATAATATAGGATATAGCAAAAGCATCAGGCAACATCCTGATGTTCATAAATCCCTTTTATTTTGCGTAATTTAGTACAGCATACACATTAACAACCCAGCTTTGATGATTAAACGTACATTGTTTTATTTTAGAATGTTTTATACTACTACTAGGGGGCCTACAGCCTAGACATTACAGAGACTTTAGTTGTCACTGTGCAATGCTTGAAAATAGATGTTTACATAGCTCTTATTTGCACCGCCATCGTTGAAAACAATGTATTTCAAACTCCAGTTTGTCCCTCTTTCAGGCTGAAACAGCCCTCCTGTGCTCAGTTTTCTGACTTCTCAATGTTGCAACATTTCGGCTGGTCCGACTTTTATTTGGGCCAACATTTCAAGTATTCTGTCAATAGGACTAAACACATGAGCGCAGCTTGCATTTTGCGCTAGGGCCAGCTTGCAGGAAGTTTCTTGCCCATGCTCTGACAGAGCGTTTCAGTGAGTTTCTCAAGCTTTTCCGCCAGTTGTGTGCTGCAGCTTTACCAGTGCCTTCTTGTCTACAGGATTACTCAACAGATGAGCACACCATGATCCAGGAGGCTCTGCAGCGCTCCCTTATGGACAACTGAAGAACAACAGTGCCAAAGGAAAAGAAGTGCAGGAGAGAGGGTAACAGCATATGGTGTTGGTGAGAAGGGAAGTTGTTGCTGCATCCTCATATGTCCACCAGACGGACAGACAGTGGTACAACCCAGTGGTTCTCAACCCCCAGGGGGCTCTCCACAGGATTTTTATCAGGTTTAATGATGAACATTATTTGTCAAAAGTAGGCTAATCAGCAAACCGCTATAGAGAAAAAACATCAATTTGTGGAAACTAAATTGAAACTCAATTGAATGGCGCAAAGTGCTTGTCAGGGTTGTGGGCAGCCCCCAGTTCAGATGTTATTTTGGGGGTCATGACCTTATAAGGTTGAGAACCACTTTAACCATTGTTAATCCGCTTTGCAGGGAATTGACACCAACCATGAATCTATAGACTTATCTAAACAGTAAATATGGGGCAATATAAATAAATACAATGGTAAATAGTGTGTGCTCTAATTTAGGTGATTTATGGTGTAAAAACAAATCTCTCCCACAAATGAAGCCTGTACTGTTGATAGATTGTTGACGATCCACTTAAATTTGGTTTTATTTAAGTTGTTTTGGAATGGTGTCATAGCCAAAAACAAAAATCCCAAGTGGTGTTAAAATTCCTACTGTTAACTTGACAATGTTGTAAGAGGGTTCTACCACTAGGTGGCAAAGTTGCCAGTAAAATGCAATCGTTACCCAGTGAAGTCTTTGCTGATTTATTAATGTATAAAGTAGTCTACTTTGATGGACAATTCTGTATGTACTGTCCAAAATGCAACAGCTTAATGCTGATATTTTGTAGTATAATACACATACTTGTCCTTTTTGTT
Source organism: Benthosema pterotum (assembly GCA_039105355.1). NCBI lineage: Eukaryota > Metazoa > Chordata > Actinopteri > Myctophiformes > Myctophidae > Benthosema > Benthosema pterotum. The sequence goes on from CM076968.1 coordinate 33,753,180, forward strand.
TCCTCCCTCAGTTCTACTAAAAAGAATAGATTGTGAGGCTGAAACATTGCCTGAGATGGTTGTTAGTTTTATTTTAAAGGTCCTGTAAGCGACATGTTATTGTTAAAATGAGTGTTAAATAGCTCTATGTTCCTGTAGTAATAGTAATCATTGCTATAGTGCATTGGTTCCCAAACTTTCATGTGACAGACCCACAGATTGATAATAATTAGTCTGCAGACCGCCATTGAAAAAATATGCAGGGACCCGGCCCGTAAAAGAGTTTTACGGCTCTAGCAGTGATTGTCAAAAAGTTTGACTAATCTACGGACCCCCATTTAATGGCATTTTTATCAGGTAGCCTGGTCTCCTTGGTCCCCATCAAGGACACCTGGGGGTCCCCAGACCCCACTTTGGGAACCATGCACTGCTGCTCCTGCCCGTTCTTCAGGTCTTTAGTGAAATGGACCAGGATACAAATTGAAACCAAATGTAACCGTGGTTCCATGTGTATGCCATTAGTTATAGCGTTCTTAGGAATACAAGAGCTTTAACCTTTTTAACAAAATAAAATCACTTACAGCATCTTGATTGTTAACCCCCTAATGTCTTTGTGCCTGGCTGCTGATAGATCCTGTTATAGACTTCCAAAAGCAACCAACCAACAAGTATAAAGATTGAACCGATTTGGTAGCATCTTATAACAATCACACTTAAAGCAGCTTTGCAATTGGTCAGTTGGGTTATTCATTCTGCAGCTGCTGGTGAAATTGCGTGCCATGGCCACAGGAGGGCAGTACAGTTCTACCGTTGTGTCACTCATCGCCTTGGGTCCATAACTACCTCCTTACTCCTTTGGAAAGAGAAACCCATAATTCAACACCAATTTCATACCGCTTCAATATGTTTCCTTCAATTGGTGCTTGTTCACCTGAGTTCTCTGGGGTTTTTGGTAGGAGCCAGGGTTCCCAATGGGAATGGGGGCACGTTTTCATTTAAACCCTATATGTTGGACAAAAACAGCGCTGATAACCGAACTACAAGCTCACAATGCATTGGAATGTGAGACATTGAACTTGTAGATCAGATATTTTTTGCCATGTTTGAAATAAGATAACAAATGAAAAATGTTGCTCAAAGTTAGGATTTTTTTATTCAGTTATTAAATTGTAATATAATCAAACACATCCAACTGGTCTTAATTTCCAAAAACAAAATGCACGTGTTTAGTCTGTCCAGAAACGGGGATAAAACAGAAATCCTCTCCATCCAAGACAATAATAAATTGTTTGTTTGACCTGCATCTCTGTGGAAATAAATATTTTTGTTTTGTTATTAAATGTACTACTAAGAATGGAAATTCAGCAAAGTTGACTTCAGAAGCAATAGTGATTGCAAAAAAAGTGAAAAATATAATTTTATAACCGAAATGTTTAAATGTATTTGCTTGGTTCTAGTTTCTATGATTTATTCTTTGTTATTTGGGAAACTGTGTTTGTGTTTATTTCACACTTTGTTGGGTGGAAACCTTGTATGTCCAGAACTGTTACCTTTCAGGAAAATGGAAAGTATTCCACTGGATCTAATGTAGTTATTCACAATTTCTTCTTAATACTTAACCACTATCACGTTAAACTCAACACAAACAAAATAGACAAGCTACTGTACAAGCTCTCAACGTGTCACGATTGTGACGAGTTGCTACCTTTGTGTGACACTGTAGTAGTAGTGTAGTATGAGATGGTCCGGCAGTCATATGCGCAAAAACTGAAAAGGTGTAAATATGGAGATACAAGGTTTCTGCGGACTGTGACAAATGACATTGATGTTTATGTCGTCATGAAGCCTCAAACTGTAAAATATGGAGTGTTAACTCCTAACCTGAGTTTGTGAAAGTGGCTCTGCACATTCTATCTTCTCTACCGGATCAATTGAACACTTACGATTTCTCAGTGGATATTTCTTTGTTTTTATGTCCTGTGACAAAGGATATTACAGTACGATCCTCAGTGTTTGTTCCTTCTTTCCCTGAGTCATGTCTGAGAGGGCACAAAATGTAACCAAATCGGCCCTTATATTTGTGCGCTCTCAGAATTAAGGGGTTAGTTCACCCGTAAAGGTATTATCAATTATTACTCACTATGAATTCACTACCATTCTTTTGTTGTCACATTCCTGATCATACATTCCAAAGAGCAAAACTATATTCAAAATTATTTTGAAAAGAGAAAAAGGGACTTAATTTGTTAGACATTTGTAGAAGCCACCTAAGGTGTTGAGGGGTTCATGGAATATTAGATCATAAATGCAGATGGAATGGATCATGATGGGAGTAAGTGATAGACAAAAAGTCACTTTGCAGGGTGAGAACTACCCCCTCAGGGTTTAACCATGTTAAGTAAAACAAACCCACGCACAGACAACGTAGCACTGCTTCACAAACCTGGATGCCTTCTCATACCGGCCAATACTATATGCCACTTAGGCCTGACAGTACTGTACGTCTTTGATTTCTCCCAATAAAAAACGTGTGATAATTTTAGCATTTTGTTTTTCTCGTGTGTGTGTGTTAATGGCTGTGTGGTTCAACCTATTCTTTTTTTCTCCTTTGGCAATAATAATATATCTCTCATTCTCTGTTGTCAGCTCTGCTGTCTGGGAGTGCTAAATCCTGATAAATTAAAACTGTTTAATTATTTAAACACTGACCCGAGAAATCAGTCTGAGTGATTTATACGTGTGTGTGAATGTGATCGAGGGAGACTTGTGGGGGTAAGAACAACACTCACCGCATTGATGGATGACCACAGTGTGTGTGTGTGTGTGTGTGTGTTAGAGAGCGTGTGTGTGTGTGTGTGTGTGTGTGTGTGTGTGTGTGTGTGTGTGTGTTAGAGAGCGTGTAGTTTGGGAGGAGGTAATGTACAACAAATCAAATCCTTTTGAGCGATCTGTTCGTTAAATATAGTATGGCAGTTTAAAGTGTGAGGTGGTCTGTGAACAAAGCATAGTGCAATATTGTACAAGCCCCCCCCCCCGGCCCCAATACATGACACACAGGAGTAGCTCCTAATATCGACACTGAATGAATCCACTTGTGTGTTTGTGCGTTTTGTTGTACGTGCCTATGATGCAACTAAAACCCTTCTAGTGTACATTGTCCACAGGGAGAGACAGAAAGAGCTACCCCCCACCCCTCCCCCCTGTGTAACTTCTCATGTCTGTAATTAGTTAAGTGGTATCACTGTTCCTCACCTTTCTCTACGGAGACTTTCAGCCACCGAAACTTCATAATGTACCCCCCGCCACCACCTCCGCATCAGGGAGGGGTTTTTGCTCCTGGCAGGATGGGGAGGAGAAGTTTAGCTGTGAGAGAACTAACGAGAGCTCCTGGGCAGGAAGGAAGTGGTAGGATCTGAAAAACACAGCGGAGAGAAGAAGAGAGAAAGTCTTTCTTGTCTGTTTTTCTTTTTCTGGGAGAAGGGGGGGCTTGTACAAGGTGGGGGAATAAGAATGGGAAGAAAGAAAGGGGGGAAAAGGGAAGCGAAGTGAACATATTGAATAAAAATTTCATAAAGTTCAGTGCGTGGTGTCTTTGATGCGAGCGGTAGGATGGTGCGTGGTGTCTGCAGGCTGTGTGGAGGCAGCAATTAATGGTACACGGACCCGTGGGGTGCACAGCGAGAGGAGAAAGACTGAGAGGATGACGCAGGCATGCGTGTGTGCGTGCGTGCAGGCACGCCAAATTGTTTAACAAGTGTGTTGCGCCATCACTTGTACAGTACACCTATACCACACCTTTTGTGTTTTCCCTTAACAAATATGTCTACTTCCAATGCCTGTCTGACTGTGAGGAGGGTGCTTTGATTAAAAAGCGCCATACTCCTTAAAGGCTTTTTTTAGAGGTTAGAAGAAGTGTAGTAGTGTTTTTTCTGATGGTAAAGTACCTGTAAATCATGAAGGCATTAATACTACACGATTGGCTGGCATGCAGTGGCAGACAAGGCAGCCAATCAGGCTGTGACTAGGTCCTATAATTGACTGATTTCTGAGCATTTATTAGTCTGATTTCACCTGACAAAAAAAAACTGTTTTTAATGCAACTCTCAGGTTCATTTGGTACCTCCATCATTTAGCTTTGCATCCCATGGAATGGAATTGTACATTACATACATTTTCTCTTTTGCAGGGGTCCATGGCACAAAACCTTTTCAGTTCAGGGTAAAAAGTTTAAGAACCTTCTTTCCTGGTGCCCTCCATCCATCAGGGACGGCTGTTTCCGCCTAGCGTGACGTCATCCAGCACCACCACAGCTAACATCATCAAAGTCCAGGATGCTTTCCTCCTAATGCACATGAGACCGGAGGAAATACACTTAATATAACCTCTAGTGCATATACTGTACACTTGAACACGTTTAGATATGTGCACTTGCATGCATCCCCTTTGCACATGCATGGCCTCTTTTCCCTGTACTGCTCTGGAAGTCTAAACACAAATATTCACTTCTGTAGTTCCCTGACTATATACTGTATCTCACCGCATCTGTGAGAAATACCTATTGGCCATGGCCACTATTGCCCAATATTTGTGATTATCGGTATCAGCACATAAAACTGACATTAACCAATGATATTACAGGCAATATTCATCTGTGATACATTTTCTGTTGGCTATGTTGGTGTTTTGGTTATCCTGTCTGTAAAAAGCGGCTGAACATTTACTTATTGTTTTGAAGATTATTTGATTCCCTCGCACAAAAGGGCAAAAATAATAAATAAAACTAATTAAACCTGCTTTGATCAGCTATCGTTAAAGTGCTATTTTAAACATTGGTATCCGCCAAGAATGTCCATATTGGTGCATGCCTAGTTAAAGTGTGTTAAATTATTGCAGCTTAAAAAGGGCACACACACAGAAACACACTTGCAAAAGCTCTGCAAGTTTCTCTTAAACTGATACAGGGCCAAGTTTGTTGCCGGGATTATTAAATCAAAGTTAGTACATGCACTGCTCTCAGGCTAGGAACACAAGGGTGTGTGTGTGTGTGTGTGTGTGTGTGTGTGTGTGTGTGTGTGTGTGTGTGTGTGTGTGTGTGTGTGTGTGTGTGTGTGTGTGTGTGTGTGTGTGTGTGTGTGTGTGTGTGTGTGTGTGTCAGTGCATGTGCGTCTGACGGGAGTAGGGGGTTGCTTGTTAAAGAGTTTAATAGCGGAAGAGGAGTCTGTGTAGAACCAGTATTGATGTCGGGGAAGCCCAGCGGCACTTTGTGTGTTTCTACATTTGAGAAGACTGAACCTCTCTCCTCCTCCTCCTCTTGCCGCCCAGGCCCTCCGCCACGCTGAAGGAGCGCCCGAGCCGCAGGATTCCCGCACTTCCTGTTTCTCCTGACTTTGAGGAATTTTCGCCGCGAACGAACTCCCAGTGCACCTCCACAAACGCACCCCAACACCTCAGCACAGATACCTGCCTCAGCAAAAGTAGAAAGAGAGAGAGAGCAACTTTCCAGGCAAATAACAACACTGCACGCGCACACGCACACGCACACACACACACACACACACACACACACACACACACACACACACACACACACACACACACACACACACACACACACACACACACACTCTATATTGTACCTCTGGCCATAATTCATATATCAAACATAAATATACAGGAAGCTGTTTACAAATGTGCTTTAAGTAATATTTTTTGGTTAAAACAGAAAGAAAGAAAGAAAGAAAGAAAGAAAGAAAGAAAGAAAGAAAGAAAAAAGAAAAGAAAGAAAGAAAGAAAGAAAGAAAGAAAGAAAGAAAGAAAGAAAGAAAGAAAGAAAGAAAGAAAGAAAGAAAGAAAGAAAGAAAGAAAGAAAGAAAGAAAGAAAGAAAGAAAGAAAGAAAGAAAGAAAGAAAGGAAAGGAAAGAAAAAGAAAGGAAAGGAAAGAAAAGGAAAAAGAGAGAGTTCTGTGTTGTTGAAGTAATCAAGTGTTCAGTAACAGAACAGGGGTCTTCCCGTGCTCCCCAGGTTAATCTAGTAAAACACAACCGTTCAGGATACCTGCAGTATTTTATAGAAACAGTTGTTTATCCTGCATTTTGTCGCTTTCCTGATTAGTTGCCATTTAGATTTTCTTTATGTTCACATTTCAGTTTAGTTTAGTGTGTTGTCACTGCTGTTGAATCTTATCCTATACTGAGTCACCTGCCCGAGACACAAGCTCTCAAGGTTTTTATGCAGCAGTCCATCACTGTGCCACCTGAATGCCAGCTTTACCTGCATGAAAACCTGAAACCCTGAAATAAACAAACAAACAAACCAATAAATATCTCCTGGAAGTGAAAATCAATCAAACACATTGATGGAACTGCCAGGGGAATTAATATTCACTTGTTCCCCAATCATTTATTTATTTATTTGTTTAGTCGTTCGTTCATTCCAAATCCACAACGGCGGCTGTACTAATATTTGAAAGTTAAGTCCCTCTGAGAGGTGCAGTCCCTGTGTGTGTGTGTGTGTGTGTGTGTGTGTGTGTGTGTGTGTGTGTGTGTGTGTGTGTGTGTGTGTGTGTGTGTGTGTGTGTGTGTGTGTGTGTGTGTGTGTGTGTGTGTGTGTGAGTGTGTGTGTGTGTGAGAGAGAGAGAGAGAGAGAGAGAGAGAGAGAGAGAGTGCAACAGCAGGACCAAGTGAGGGGAAATGGATGTAAATTTGACTCCCCCTCCTCCCCATTACCCCTACAGACCAACTAAAGATGTGTGAGTGTGTGTATGTGTGCAAAAGACAGCTAGGCCTAAGGCTATTATTCTCCCATTAATTTTTCCATTTGAAATCAAGCCTCAATGGACATGGATGTGCGCAGTGGGGGGAATGGGGTGTGTGGAGGGTGACTAGAATGGGGTTTAGGGTAAGAGGATACAGAAGGGGTGTGTGTGGGGGGGCTGTGAACCCAACAAGGGGGTTGCAACCGCTTTAATGTCCAACAGGGGAGGCAATTTCACTTTTAACAGCAATATCACCTCTGTCAGGTAGGAACCTCAAATGTCCTAAACGTCTCACTTTTCAGGATTCAAATTCAGAAACAGCAAAAGTACTTTTTTGTGACATATGATCAAATACAGCGTTTAAATCTTTCCGGGAAAGAAACAATACACAAAAAGTTAAAATATGGAGATAAAAGGTTTCTGCCCGACAGCCACGTTCTGTTCTATCCTCATTATGCGTCAGACGGTCTCCCCTCGATCCCCCTCTCCTTCCACTGTTGCCCAAGGGATCCTATATCTCCCATTAAGACATTGTTTGATTCTTTTTTCTTCTTCTTTCTTTGTCTCATCTTACAGACACATGGATAAAAATAGAGTGGGGGACATACTGTATTTTTTATGTTTGTTCTAACACATGCTTTGTACATGTTCTGCTTTGACTATATGGCTGTGTTGCTGAAGCTGATGAGGCCCACCTTGCTTTGGGTTATACGAGACATCAAGACGTTTAATATCCATCCAACTCAAACTGCCTGCTGTCTCTCTTCCTGACACACGTGCGCACACACACACGCGCACGAGAGAGAGAGAGAGAAGGGGGAGAGAATCATTTATAAAGTCTGAGAGAAGGAGAGAGAGAGAGGGGGGGTCATGTATAAAGTCTGTATCTCGGTTCCTTGAAATGTAAAAAGTTTGAGGACCACTGATCTACACATCATCATATTGCAAGCTTGTAGATCTGCTATTTGAACCTTCAACATTCACTCCAAGCATGGCGACGCCATTCTGGGGGAGTCCATCACACATCATGTGTTTAACCTCCATCCTGGCCTCTCTCCCACACAAACACACCTCCAGTCCCTCCCACCACCTTTACAATCCCTCCACTCTCCACCTTTATGTGCGTTTCTCCCCCTCCCTCTTTCTTTGAAAAAGTGCCAGAGCTTGCCGATCTGTCACTCAAAGGTGTTGTCCTGTTGTGTGCCGATGACGGGAGCTCTGTGACGTTGACGGTGCCATGGTGGCCCCCCCGTACAAGGGAGAGAAAAAAACGAGAAAACCTCCAGCCGCTGGGAGCAGCTCGATGATTAACCAGGCAGGTATAGTGAGTCAAAATGCTGACAGCAGAAACTCACTGACAGTTGAGTTGGAAGACAATGCCCCCCCTCCCTCTACTTAACTTGTCACAGTAGTCAAAGCAATCTGAGTGAGAGGAGAAGATCACCGTGATAGTGCTTTAATTGTTCATGTTCATAGATACACAGAGGGAGAAAGTGCCTGATTTGATTCACTCAAGTACTGTATACTTAAGCACAGTTTTGAGGGAACTTGGGTAATTCAAATTTTACTACTACTACTATAACTAGTTATTTTACTGCTGCCACTGCCGCTACAACTACTACTACAACTATACTACTACTACTGCTGTAATTACTTTTCCTCCACTACATATCAGAGGGTATTATTATTGTACTTTATGCTCCACTTGTCCACTATATGATTATTTGAAAACTACTTGTAAATCTACATGCTCACAAAGTGTCACAATGCGACCCATTGTGGGCTTGTAATATTTGGGCTTGTAATATAAAACGGGAACTTCTAAATAATCATGTGCAGAAGTACATTTTTGTACCAGCATTTCTGTACTTACTCTTTTATATGTATCAATTTTCATTGATACATTTACTTAAGTAAAAAGTACTTCTTCCACCGATGTGTGTGCGCATACAAACACACATATGTCGTGCATTTCTATATTTCATATGCACACATTATGAGGAGAGTAATTGCGCAGCTAAATCAATAAATAATTAGCCATCAATCATTTGAAGAACATTGACTTCATTGATTGACAAAAGTCAGCACAAAAAGATGTGATGGAGTTGATCGTTAATATGATTAAATCTGACCTGGGATAATTCCACTTTACTGACATCAATATTCGTCAAATATCCAATACCAGTGCAGCAGTGGTTCAGAAATGGAAGCCCTCATGAGATTGTGTCATAACCACATAGCCACAAAACTATAATTTGTATTGTATTTTAAATGTCCCAATATAGAAGCAAATTCTTTACCCTATAGTCTCAACAAAACATAAAGACAGCTAGAAAGCTCAAAAATGTAAAGGCAGAGGCCACTTCCCGCCCTCAGTGTGGCTTACTGGTTATTATTCATCAACATGCAAGACTGTGAGATAGAGGAAAAGGTGTGGGTGAGTGACCTGGGGAAGGAAGAGGGGAAGATAAAGAGAGAATTTGATTAAGGGATATTTCACTTTAAAAACAAACAAGCAAAAAATGTGGTAATTTCATGGTCTACTCAGTCTCATGTAAACACCCCAGACAGTTTATAAGTTACTCCATTCAGTATTTAGATATTTGATGTTCATTTTAGCTGCCCAGCCCTCTTCCTATACAAACCCATTATAACTTAAAACTCCATTTTAACCATAATAGATAATTTCTGGTGACTGATATTGTCCTCCTAATACGTGAAAAACTGTAAATGAAAAAGCACCTCCAGTCACCGGAAAAAAGATTGGATGTTTTTGATGAATCTATCAAGATTAAAACGGAGTTTGAACATCAAATATCAAATGACTGAGTCACTGGAGTAACTTATAAACTGTCTGGGGTGTTCACATGAACCTGAGTAGACCATAAAATGACCAATTTTTAAAAGTTAAAATCCCCTTTACTTCATTTGCGTATCACATCTCAAAGTTTGACTGACCAACAAACAGCTCATTCCATCTCCTCTGGCAGCCCATATACTGTACTTCCGCTGGCCTTTTGCAGCCAGGTGTCCTTCCTTCTCTCCTCACCTCTTCCTCCTCTCCTCTCACCACCACTACAGTCACAGCCCCACCATCGTCATCACCATCATCCTCATCAAAGTCCAGGATGCTCTCCTCCCAATGCACATGAGAGTATGACGGAAACGCACTTAGTGTACACACTGACACCTATACAGAACATACAGGTGCTCATGTGTATAGATGGATGCTCATGCATGCATGCACTCTGCACATGCATGCTTCCATGCACGCTAACACACACACACACACACACACACACACACACACACACACACACACACACACACACACACACACACACACACACACACACACACACACACGGCTGCATGCACGTGCACGCACATTGCACACATGAAGGGAATGTCAGAAATGCTAGCGGGCAGGATAAGGGAGGGGGCAATGGGAATACAAAGAGGTCCATCTCTTGAGATGGGGAGGGGAAAACAGGCCAATAAAAATGTCACGTCAAGCCAAGAATCTGCTGATGGCACACATACACACACACACACACGCAAGTTCAGAGAGACAAAAGGGGAAGAGTATCTCAAGCAGATAGAGCCATTGCTACTCCTTTTCATCCCTGTTTTGTGTGTGTGTGTGTGTGTGTGTGTGTGTGTGTGTGTGTGTGTGTGTGTGTGTGTGTGTGTGTGTGTGTGTGTGTGTGTGTGTGTGTGCGTGTGTGTGTGTGTGTGTGTGTGTCCGGAGCCCCCGTCCCCTCCCCTCCCCTCACTCCCCTCCTGGCTGCCAGACACTTGGCAGACTGAGGGAGTTGTTAATGTTTAGCTGGCCAATGATGGCAGCATTGACAGCAGCTCGTCTGTCTAAAGAGAAGACATGGCGAGAGCTGCAGCTTTGCCAGGTTTTTAAGAGAGAAATAAGCAAGCGCTGTCCTAAATGAAGCCCAAAAGAAGCAACGCTATGTGTATGTAAACAAAAGATTAAGGGTACAGCTTGACAAAATGAGAATGACTACTTGTTTCAACAGCAGGCCTATGCGACAAGAAATAAATAAATAAATAAAACGCAAGTTCAACCCACAACTACGAAAATTTACAAACAAATCCACAGAGAAGCAAACCCACAGACACTTATTTACACATATTAAGTGGACATGGCAACACTGGGCCAGAGAGCAGAGGCGAGCGAGGGACAGCTGACCACAGCATCAAAGGATGGCTCTTGAGAGAACATGAGTTCTCTCAAAATTTGTACTGTTTTAGCTCCAATGCAGACAACTAATATTTGTTACTGCAGCATTTCCATTTAATGGAAAAATATTTGCTATTTTAACCCTGATCTATCCATCCTGTTGTGGTCTCTCAGTGAAAGCCACTCAATACATTTTGGGTGACAGAAATAGCTTGACTAAAACCCAATTAAGCTGCCATCTAACTCTCACTCACTCTCTCTCTCTCTGAGGCCTCGTCTATCTCTCTCTGATTAATACTTCAACCAACGCTTCCCAATTATTAACCCAGCCATTCTCATTCGGAGTCGGCCTGCACACCCTCCACTTCCTGTGCTGCCATTGTCTCCTCCTTATGGATGGGAACCGACAACGCAAGCAGATCTGTCAATCAAAGCCCTGCCTAGTCCAAGTGGCATGCCAATAGACAGACAGTCCATATACACCTCCATCCACCATCCACCACCCGCTGCGCCGCAGCCCCCCACCCCTCCTTCAGCTCAATGAGTAACTAACCTACAGGTACTGAATCAAAGTGCTGACAAGCAGCAAGGATGTGAGGGGCTGGGTGGGGGGTGGCTGGGGTTGGTGGGGAGAGAGAGGGGGTTTGTAGCTGGATGGATAGAGAGAGAGAGAGAGGAGGAAAAGAAGGGAGGACAGAAAAAGAGATGGAGACGAGGATGACAATGGAGACACTTCACCGCCCACCACCTCGGTGATGTAACCTTTCACTCCTTCGTCTTTACTGAGGAACGACGGGGGTCTCCCCCGTCCTCCCCACCAGGCATCATTGTAACGTCATGAGTGGAGTAAAAGTAGAGCTCAGTGGCGGATCTAGGCATGGGCATGAGGGGGGCAATGCCCCCCTAAATGCCCCAAATGTCCCACCAAACATGATGGCATGCAAAACAACCCAAATTTCCAATATATTTCAAATATAAAGTGCTTATATCTAAAATGATTTGAAACACTAGGCTACTACTGCTACTACCTATACAATTGTGTCACCACTAAAACAACAGACTACAAATAAAAGTCCTGTAACAGAAAATGGTATGGGTGCAGCTTCATCGCCCGTGGCACGAAGAGACACGGGTGATGAAGCCGTGATGAAGCCCCCCAATTGGGAAATCCTACATCCGCCCCTGGTATAGCTAGAAGTATACTCGCTCGCTTATACGAATAGAGGATATGTGCGACTTGTGCGTGACATTATCATGGTGTCTGGACATTATGCAGGAGCCAGGAACACCTACTGATTGGAGAAAAAAAAATACATACTTTTCTGGCCTTGACAGCTCATATGCATCCAAACAGACAGAAAGTCATATCTGATATCTGAAAAGCATTTAAATGACATTAAACTCACTTTAATGCCACTTGATTTCAATTAACTTTATTCATGCGTATACCCTCTGTAGGCCTGTAAAAGTTTACTTGAGTAGAAGCACAAAACTACATGCAAAATGGTCACGTGTTATGTGTTTTGTATTGATAATTAAGAATAGGGCTTAAGTGATTAATGTTATGTATATGATTTGTAGTGATAATACAATCTGCTATCCTAGCTAACTAAAGGTTCTTTGATATTTGGCTATTATTATTTGGAAGTGGAGTGGTTTTCAAACTTCTTGCGCTCAAGACAACGCTCTACACCAGGGGTGGGCAATCATTTTTCCCAAGGGGCCAAATGAGATACATGAAATATTGTGGAGGGCCAAGACTAAAGGCTGAACTAAAGTCTGTGTAATATTAATTTAATTTCAAGATAAAAGTAAGAGTAAGACCAACTACTTTGACACCAGGGCCCTCTATTTATTCAGTATTTGTATTATGGTACACTATTTAATGATATTTTAGCCCCACAGACCCCAAAACTAAAGATTTATTTTGTTTTTGCTCACAATTCCAGGCTGGATTTGGGAAACAAAACAAGCAAACATAGATAAAAAATGACCATTCTTTTACATTATCTGATTGTGTAGATATTAGGTAATTCAGATGATGAATAATTTAACTCTTGAGAGTGCTCTCAAAGAGTTACATCTGGTCAACCATATTTAACTGGAACTCTCTCAAGGACCACTGGTGGTCCCCGGGCCGGTCAGAGTCAGCCAAAGGGCCACATTTGGCCCCCGTGCCGCATAATGCCCAGGTATGCTCTACACAAAAGGACAACACCTGTGCTTTCTAGGGATAATGACCAATCTACTGTACGAGCTTGATTTAAATTTGTGTGTATACGTCATTTTTATAAGAAACACATTGCCTCATAAGCTCACAAATGTTTCTGTGTCTGTGATGTGTTGTGAGCTCATACAGATTGTCTATTTTTGGTTGGTGCCAAAACATACAGTAGTATGAATGGAGCTGGCCGGACTGTCCGTCCGTCCGTCCGTCCATCTCTCTCCCTGTTGTCACTCAGGCGTGGCCCCTCTCTCATCCCCTGCTCTTCTTTTGAATTATTAACTCCCCCAGCTCAGGGGAGTGAATGGGTTCTGCTGAGCCGACAGACACGCAAGCGCACAGATCCGGCATCGCATTGCACACGTTTCGGAAGTCCGGCGTCCATTGGAGGGGGGATTACGTTGCTGCTACTTTTGCCCGCCTGCATACAGTGACCCACACCACACCCCCCCACCCCCCGACCCACGCACACACACACCCACCCACACACACACGCCTACAGTACAGGACACACACATGCTGGGGTCTTTTATGGCACAGCTGATAGATGGGCAGTTGAGCGAAGTGGACAAGTGGTGGCGCACTGGCATTCCTTTACAGCAGGGGGCAGGGGTCCTCTCTAGGACCCCACCGCCTCCCCCATCTGAAAACATTGTGCCAGGGGAGGGGATTTTTATAAGGGAGTATCTGTAAGAGAAATTTTGTGATGTAAATTGAGTTCAAAATCAATCAAAGTCATTGGTTCTCAAAGTGGTGCCCGGGGAACCCCAGGGGTACATTGTGTGCGAGAGTGTGTGTGCGTGTGTGTGTGTGTGTGCGCGCGCGTGCGCGCATGTGTGCGTTCGTGCCTGTGTGTGTGTGTGTGTGTGTGTGTGTGTGTGTGTGTGTGTGTGTGTGTGTGTGTGTGTGTGTGTGTGTGTGTGCGTGCGTGCGTGCGTGCGTGCGTGCGTGCGTGCGTGTGTGTGTCTCGTAATTTTTTTGGCAGGGCTAACAAACAATAACAATTTTCAATTGCTCTTTTTTCACAAATATATCTTCTGCGTGGTCCCCATAGCACATAAAGCTTTCAGATAAGGTTCCACTGCCAAATACAGATCAACTCGGGGTCCTTGCCTTGGCACGAAAGCACTTGAGAACCAATAGTATATATAAATCCAGTGCTTAAACCAATTTGGCCGCTACATTAACTCATTTGGCTGAGGGGGGACCCCCTCCCTGCAGCCCACTCAAGTGAACCCCGGGGGTCCCCAGGCGCGAGACCCCGCGCTTTGATAACGTAGTGCTTTACAGTAACAGAGCTGGAGGCCTCCCGCGGTGCAGCCGCCCACTCGCCTGCTTTACCTCTCCCCAGGCAGCGCTCTGTCCTCTGGGCTCCACTGTGCAATGATTAACCCCTGGTTGTACTGATCAATGCTGCTTCTGCTGACTAGCACACGTCAGCCTATAGGCCTTACAGCTGACATGGAGAAGGAAACGTCACCTCTGTGTGCTGCCTGCCGCTGAGAGAGAGAGCAGTGAGACATTCTAACACTGGGGGGGTTAGAGAGAGAGACAGAGAGAGAGCGCTCACAGTGGCACGCATGTACCCCATTCATATGCAGGTTGTGTGTGAGTGTGAGTGTGTGTGTGTGTGTGTGTGTGTGTGTGTGTGTGTGTGTGTGTGTGTGTGTGTGTGTGTGTGTGTGTGTGTGTGTGTGTGTGTGTGTGTGTGTGTGTGTGTGTGTGTGTGTGTGTGTACACGTACCGTACGTGTGCATGTGTGCGTGAGAGAGAATACCGTATGCACGCGTATGTGCATGCCAAATATTCAAAACCCTAAGTTGGAATGATTTTCATTTTTCTCATGGCCTACGAGAGTGGCTGAAATACAGTACGTCTCAGTGAAATCGCTCAATGCAATCCAGCAATGCAGTCCAAACAATAAAGGATATTGTTTTTAATACAAAACCAATGTCCATTCCAACTAAGTGATTGGGAGACTACGAGAAAGAGAGAGAAAAAACAAAACAAAAAAAAGAAACAGATAGAGGGGGGGGGGGGGGGGTAGGTTAGCATCACTCACCACCTTGTGGCGTTCTTTTTTTTCTCATTTTTTTTTACCTCGACAGCAGGGGGAAGCTCCCACTTCCTGGAGTTGACAGGAAGCACAATGGCGAGTCTTCCGTCAGCATAAATCTGCTCCCACAGCCAGGTTAATGATTCCGCAGCCGCAGCTGAGCTGGAAGAGAGGCACAGAGAGAGAGAGAGATGAGGGGAGGGAGATAGTGGAGGAGGAGACGCCAGGGAACAGTTTAGGCCGTCATTTCGCTCTCTGCGTCAGGAGTGATGGTGTGTTTTTGTCATTTTAATTACCTCTAATCTGATCCCTGCGTACTCCTGCCCGTTCGGTAATGAGGCAGAACAATGGCGAACGTGTCAAACATGTTTATCTCCCATCTCCGCTATCAGTCATACCGCTAAACGCGCCGCCGCCGGTTGGTTGGTAGCTTTATTATTATTATATCCAGAGTGTTAATCTCACTCTGAGAATGTACAATGAGACCAAATGGACCAGTTACATTTGTACCAGTTACAAATTGAGTCATGAAGGCATTTAATGGATAAATTGAGTTAACGTGGCATGGTGGAACACAGAAAACGATTCTCTTTTTCTTTTTTTCTTTTTTTTTTCTTTTTAGAAAAAAACTATAGTGTTTCCATAGAGAACCATACTTGAGGATCTGGTGCTTCATTCTCCTCATACTGTATGGTTCTGGAGAATGGTTATTTGATGAAATTCTTTGAGGAACCATAAACCATTCGCAAAGATGTCTTTCTCGTCTACCTTGAGACATCTTTAACCACTTAACTTGACAGGCAGACATGTCTACAAACTCGTAGTTCTGTTTTGATGTAAATATGCTGTCGAAACATTAAAATGGAAGTGCAACAGTCCATTTTGGTTACATCTACACAGCCTCAGAGTTATAAATGGATAAATGAACACGGATGATTTTACTGTGTGCTTTCTGCATGTCTTTATAGTGGGGAATGCTTCAAGCCAGACAAAGATATGCTCTTTATCTTCAGGGGAAAGACGTGTAAATGAATTCAGCCAGGGAAAAAAAGAAAGGAAAAGAAAAAAGAACAACCTGGATTGGACCCAAACCATATTCAAGGCAATTATATTTTAATGCCCCGATATTCTGTTAATGTTATGTTAAGATATGGAAATGTTTCGTGCCCACTAGCCTGTGGCACATTATTTCTTTTTCCACCCTTTTTTATTCATTACCCATGATTTTGAATGGGGTTTAATGAGAGCATATAGACATGAAAAAAAGAAACAGTCAAACGGCACCAAGCTGGTGTCTAAAAAAGCCAAATTCTCAGTAATGTCCCTGTGAGGTTGTGACACGATACGCCACGAGGCTAGAAGGATTCTGTGTGAATAATTATGATGTACTAACTGCCCTGACAGCATCAATTAAGGATGAGTAACGCTGATTTCTTTGAAAATTGGCCCGAAAAACAAGAGACCACAAGGGATTTCCCCCATCGTTTCCCATCTCTTTTGTACATTATATAGTGTATTTGTTGTTGACAAGTCCTTATAGGATTTTTTGTGTTTCTTTCAGCCCGGAATGTTTGTATCATGTGCTATTTCTGAATAATAAAAATAAAGGGGAATTCCCACCCATTTTCAAAATTTTCCTGAGAGTGTACAAATGTGAACCAAATGGACCCTAGCGGGTCCATTTGGTTCCATTTGTACGCTCTCAGAAAAAAGGTCCGAAAAGAAAAATCGTGAAACACGGTGAAACACCACCTGATGACGACATAATTTTTTTGTTGTGTTTTTTCAGTGTTTTTCAGACCTCCATTTATAGAAAACACAGAAGGCATTTTTATCATGTCCACACAACATCTCTACGGTATAGTAATGACATAGTAAAATGTTGAAAATGGGTGGAATTCCCCTTTAAGTATTCAATTAACAAACAAAACAATCCTATAGTGGTGAATGTACTGTATTGTACTGTACAAGAGTTTGTGTGTGTGTGTGTGTGTGTGTGTGTGTGTGTGTGTGTGTGTGTGTGTGTGTGTGTGTGTGTGTGTGTGTGTGTGTGTGTGTGTGTGTGTGTGTGTGTGCGTGCGTGCGTGCGTGCGTGCGTGCATATGTGAAACAACAGGGAATCCCTGTTGGTGTTTTAGTCCAGCTCCAGGCCGATCTCCCCTGCCCATGGAGGGGGTTGTGGGTGCTACTGGTGCGTCTGCATAGCAGGGGCCGGTTAGAGTATTAACCGACTGCTGCTTTAACAATATTGCTGACTGGTGCGGGGAGACAAGGGGGATCAAAGTTATCTTGTCGCAGGAGAAAGGCTCCTTTCAGCGGCGTCCATGCAGCCTGTCCACTCCATCTTATCAGCCCATTCACACGCAAGCAGCTTCCCATCCACCCACTCCATCACCCCTCCCCTCATCACTCTCTCATCCCTCACCCCTCACCGTGTTGTTCTTGTCCTTAATTTGTGTTAATTTAACTCTGAGTGTGTACAAGACGTCGACCAAATGGTCCATTTGGTTAACGTCTATGTCCACTCTGGAGAGTGACTTCCAGGAAATAAGGGTTGGAGATTAAAACCAAATGACACTCTCAGATCTCAGGTTGTGATCCGGGGAAGTATGGGGAATAAATGAGGTAAATGGATGGTCTGTTTAACTCAGATATGTAGGCTTCAAGAATTAACTGTGAAATAGCGTATGAAATAAATGTTTTTTTCCTCTTGTCAACATTCATTCTTTTTCCTCAAAAACATCATTTTATCAGACATGTAGACTCAGGGAAATAAGGAGGGCATAGCAGTACGTGTAACATTAAGTCTTATTTCCAACTCATCCACTATAACTAAGTCTGAATGAATGAATGTCTGAAACCGCCGTAACTCCTCACTGACTGCACAAATCACTCTGACTTTTCACACGGTCATTGACCATAATAGTACGAATAGACTAAAAGGCTTTTTTTTTTAATTAACCAATTGTTAATTAATCATTAAATTAATAATGCATTAAATTTTCTCCATTAAGGGGCCATGAATACCCTGACTGTACAGGGGCTTAATCAGATATACAGAGATCTCCATACAGTGTATGGACACAAATGGGAAAGAGCCACGAATACTCTGGTTCACATATTCCACAGGTATAGTTCTTTATAAATTTCCTCGTCTAAGATGTTATTCTATCATTTCGTTACCCTGTTGCCAACGCCTGTGGGATTCCATTTGGTTCCTCCATTAGGTCTCCTGTTGTTATTCTTTATGTCCACCCACTCATGCTTTACCATTCACTCCATCCATCCATCCATCCATCCATCCATCCATCCATCCATCCATCCATCCATCCATCCATCCATCCATCCATTCACTTACTATCTACCGTCTACAATTATCTCTCCATCCATCCGTCACCTGGCTGGCATCACATCCACATTTGATAAGTACTGCTTGGGCAGATCATGAAAAGTTGATGTTTGCTCATTTATTATCCCTGCTAATGTAGCAGCCACGGGTGGGGGTGCAGAAAGACGGGTAGAAGGAGTGAAAGAGAGACATAGACAGGGGAGAGAGGGAGGAGGGGGGGGTACCACATTAAGAGATCATTACTCGTCTATATAGGCGATGCCGCTGTCCCCCTGCTTTCAGCGGCGGGATCGGCCCGTCTTAATAGTTTATGGCCTTGATGAGGTCGGTGGTCTCTGTATTTAAGTGTTTCAAAGCCACTAAGAGTTGAAGATGCTTCTGGCACAGGAGGTATAGTTACTGCTCTCTGACCACAGGCAGACATAATGCCTGGCTCTGCTTCCCCTTGCCTTTATAGACACCAGAAAACCTGCAGGAGGCTTTTAACATACACTACAGACTGTGTGGACAGACACACAGCGTTGGCTTTGTAAAAGTATGCCGTCTCTGTCAGGTGGAAACCTCCTATGTCCAAAGTCTGTGTGTGTGTGTAGTGTGTGTGTGTGTGTGTGTGTGTGTGTGTGTGTGTGTGTGTGTGTGTGTGTGTGTGTGTGTGTGTGTGTGTGTGTGTGTGTGTGTGTAATCCACTTGATAACCGTTCGCCCCTCTGACTTCAAATTTGACAATTGTGTTCCACTCCTCCACAGGGGGTGCAGTGCCCACTATCGAGTCGGTGGGACCCACTGGATGTCCAGAAAAGGCCCCAAAAACGCCTCTGCCTGGTCCCCTGCCCATGCAGTGTCCATAATATGGAGCTGACATCATTCTGTCATCAGCATGGACTCAATATTTTTGGGCATGCCTGAGATATAGCTCCATATATGGACATAAAAGGGACAACGGCATAACATCTACGAGGGGCCTGCATTTCCAACTTGCGTTGTTCTGAGTTTTCCACTACCACTGTAGCAGCTCCAGCATGGCACTGCTCTAGTGGTGTTTTGAATAAAACCTGTATAATACTCGTCCCTTAATTTACTCCTTATTAAATGCTCGTGGCCCACAGGGTACAAAACAGTACATGACATGTAAAAAGGGGAATAAATAAAAAATACAAAATACAAAAAAGAACCCATTTAACTAGCCAGCTCAGGTTACTAATGTACGAGATGCACTCATGCCAATGTCCTCTGACAGTACATGTGTACATTGTGGTGTTAAAAAATAGTAATGGTCTAATCTAGATCAAGCAATTTTCCTCTACTCGACCTACAATGCTGCACTATTGTTTGTCTCGTCTATATATTGTCTCGACTTTGTCTTATTGCACTGTCTATTGTCTTATTACACTGTGGAAAATGGAAACGCTATTTCACCCCTGTATATGTCCTGACATACGCTGGAGTGACAAATAAAAAACCTTGAACCTTAAACCTTGAATGAAGTGTGAAGAGGTAACTGACTGCACAGCCTGTGTTGGTGGTCAGACACAGGGAGAACAGTTCCATTTAGAAGCCGAACTGAGTCACTTCAGGACAGCTTTTAACACGGCGCTGTGGCATTACAAGGTCGGGTGTGAAAAACAGTTGCATTTCTCACTGCTGACATCATCACCATCATCATCATCATCAGCTCCGCCTTGATGTGAGCGTGGAGCCTTGATGCCTTCCACGAAAAAAACATGGAAACACTTAGGGCACAGGCACGAGCTTCAGAAGCACTGGAGCCGACGCCAGCCGAGATGTCAGGACCTGTCAATTTCACCCTGTGTTGTCTTGTGGCTTGTGGTCAGCGCTGGTTTTCTGCTGCGTATAGTTTGTTTGACTTATATGTTATAAGAGTGGTTGGGCTCACTTAAAGACAACTAAACTGTACGTGGACAGGGCTGCCAAGTGGGGGTCAACCGCCATGTTTCTTTCCAATGAGGTTGGAAGCCCCGGTCAGAAGTTCAGTGAATGTTGATCAGACTGGGAAGGCCCACAAAGCACCACAACGGGACACTCTCCGCCCCCTTTGCTCCTGAATGGAAGTGGAGAACAGGAGTGCTTCACCGCATGACATGGCAGCTTGTGAGCTCGCGTGAGCTTGTATTAAAACAGCTATTGGCAGCACAATGTAATATTATTATTACACTTGCATGACATTCTCATAATGTGTCTCTCCAGAAACAGCTTTTTCCAATCAAAGCCAATGTGCAAGACATTACAAAATAAAGAGGGGGTGGGGGGGTTGCACGATGGGACAGCGCAGATGGGATGAGGAGGCGAGTGCACGTGCGTGCATGTGAACAGCGGAGGTGGAGGAGAGGAGGAGGAGTCAGTCTCCCCACCCAGAGGCGTGGTGGATGGTGATAGATTGGCCTGGGAGAACGGTGATGCAGATCCACTCATCAAGATTGATGTTCTGCCATCCTGCTTTAAGTGCAATTAAACCCCCTCCTCCCTCTCCCCCGCCCCCCCCAACCCCATGTTAAAACCCCAGCCCCAGATATATACAGCCGGCCTGCACGCGCTGCTCAGACTGTACTGCATTTCCCTCGCGGCTCCCTTCATTCCTCTGCACCACGTGTTGCCAGATTTTGTGAGGGGAATAAGGCAACCAGGTCTACGAGCCTGGTTGATAAGCAGACATGGCAACCCTGCTCTCCACCTGCAGTCCTGCTCAAAGCCCCTTTCAGATGGACATACTGTATACACATTTGCCCTGACACTATTGTGCTAAGACCCCCGCCCCTCTCCTATTGCTGATGTCCACATCTGCATATCAGTAGGGTACAAAGTACAAAGTACTCAACTACAGTATTTAAAGTAGATCACTATTCACCCTTTTGTGGGTCACAGAACAATTTGTATGGGTCAAGGGTCGTCACAACTTTTCCTACATTTTAACAACACTAGTGGGTGCCCGCTGGCCTAGTGGTCCAGGTGCATGCCAGATATAGGCTTTGGCGTCCTGACAGTGCTCTGTGTGTTGGAATCCCGTTCATGACCAACTTTGCTGCATGTCTCTTCCCTTCTCTCTCTCCCTGTTTGTCTTCACTGCATCCATAACTATCAATAAAGGAACAAAAGACCAAAACAAATATCTAATAAAGGCAAGTTAAGTGTGTAGAAACACTGTGTTTGTAAACAGATTTGTTTAAAAAAAAGAATCTAACTCCACCTCACATCCACTCTTTTGGCTCATTATGAAACTCCATGGAGACTGCCTTGCTGTGATTGACTAAAACGCTGCCTGCCTCACCCCACACAACTCCTCTCCCCCTCAGACATTAGCACCGCCTGTCCTGAGCCCGACAAATGTTTTGTTTTCATGATTTGTTGACAATAACAAAGTTCTGGATCGTCTGCAGGACGAAGCAAGTGTCTGTCTGCAGGGAAACAGCTGCAGCATCAAAGTAGAAGCAATGTAGAGGGGAAAAAGGCAAAAAAAAATCTAGCTATATATCTATTTAGATTTTTGGCAAAAAAGTTGCCTCTATAACAAAACAAGAAATATCTACTAGTGAAAGTAGCAGAGCTACAAGCACTCAACACAACACTAATTGCTGTATTGCGACAAAAGTGCTCTGGACAAAACCGTCTAACTCCACTGGACCCTGGGGGGGCAGGCGAATTGGTATGGGGTCGCACCCATAGCATTTCGAGTTACGGTACTTATTAGTCAATTAAGCATCAATAAAAACATCAGTTGTTGTTGAAGTTGCAACAGACACTCAGCATCCATAAAGCTAAAGGTCTGACTCAGAGTCAAATGCTGTAGGTTTAAAGATGCCACGACTGTAATTAGTTGGTAGGAATAGTAGTGTTTCAAAACTAGGGGTGGGACGGTTCACTTATCCCACGGTTCGGTTTGTACCTCGGTATGGGGGCCACGCTTTCGGTTCGGTTTCGGTACGTTTTGCTTTTTAAAAATAAATAAAACGAAAAATGTTTTATTTCGTTCATAAGCAAATTGAACGTGAATATAAAAATAAATCAAGATTTTCAAAACAACCTTGTATTGTAAACCCATTATTTATAGAAGAAAAAGTGTATATTGCTATTTGTGCCTCATTATTAGGCTATTTTCAAAGGAAATATAAAATACCTAGGCTAATAAAATGAATGCATGTCTCAGTTAAGTATCAGGCAGGTAGCATGCAGACATGCAGCCCTGTAGACGGACAACAAAGTTAAATTAGTTGAGTTTACAAGACATTGGTTCCATACTATAATTAAGGAAATGTGTCTGTCTGAACCAAAATATTGCGGTTCATTATTGCGTATTGAACCTTGGACCCCGTATTGAACGGTTCGGTTTTTTTCGGTGAATTGTCCCACCCCTATTCAAAACATCATAACAATGTAATATCTGGAGATATGAGGTTTCTGCCCGACAGCCAGTCAACGTAGCTACTTGGTTACACCACTGTGTCTAATTTACAGTGATGTTCAGCTCAGTGTAAGGTCTGTGTTGTTCAAAATCAATGCAGCCTTTAAAAAAAAACTTTTTAATCACTTTCTTTTGACCACAGTTATTGATTGGTTTGTGCATGTTTAATGTGTGATAATGCGTTGCGATTACAGGGCCGGAAGAGAATGATCTCACAACAAAACCACATCACCTATACGTTATATATGCTGCACTACTGTGATCTGCCGGCAAGGTCATGAGCCCTTTTTGGCTCCATTAAGTAGGTTTAAGCACCGGAGATACATTTTGTAAAAGGCTTTGCAAAAAAGAAAAAAAGAAAGTGGTGGACATTGAGTCAAAGCATACTGTGGATATTCCAAATATTACTCCACTACAAGTAAAAGTTGGACTTTTAAAAGACATATTCAAAGATATTTTGCGTGAATTACAAATTGCAATGTACATTTTCTCTCATTGACTGATAATGATGTAATTTCAAATCAACACATGGCCATATTGGGGTCCTAGTACAGTGTCAGACATTGCTTTGTTAAAAGTCTATAGAATTCGAACGTACTTGAGTAAAGTAGTCATTAATGTCCCATTTCACAAGCTTTCAACACAGCAGAGAACAGAACAGGCACATCTACAAGTTTTTGTATCTTTCATTTCAAAAGGCCTAAATTTATAAGCGGAGTCTAAGCAAAAACTCAAAGGTATTAACACCATTAAAGAACAGCTAGAAAAAGCATAGATCCAAAACGTTGCACAGTAGTCACCATCCAATTCTGAGCATAAACCCAAACAATACACCCCCCACCCACCCAACGTGCAATTATAACACCCAACATTGATCATGCACTCAATTTTCCTGCTAAACGGAAACACTCCGTAATAATTCAAATTGAATGTCGATCAACCGCCGTCCAATCCGTCTCCCCGCGTGTCCCCCGCTAACCCTCCTCCCGCGGGGGGGACCGCCCACCCCCTGTCAGTGTCAAGTTGTTAACCCCCGTGTCACCAGCGGCGCAGGCCGCATTTGGACGCCGCTGATGGATGGGTCTTGGTGGACTTGTACCGTGCCGACATATTCTAAGAGTCAGCTGAGGGAGAGGCTGCAAGCACGTGCACGTCAAGCCAGTCCACCCACGCATGCTTATACAACATGCACACAATGTACACACACAGACACACACACACAGCAAAGTACGCACGTCCGTCGTCCGCGATCACCAAGCTGTTTGGGCCTAACAGGGACCAGGACCCTTTCTCATGTCTACTCAGGGGCCAGGGCAGGGGCGGATCTAGGCATGGGCATGGGGGGGCAATGCCCCCTAAATACCCCCAAACACCATGCCCTGCAAAACAACCAAATATATTTCAAATTAAAGTGCTCATATTTAAAATGATTTGAAACACTACTACTGCTGCTATACTAACTACAATTTTGGCACCACTAAACCAACAGCATTTCATCATTGAAAACAGAAAACAGTCAGACCTTTAGCTTTATGCATGCTGTGTGTCTGTTGCAACTTCAACAACAACTGATGTTAGGCCTATTATTGATGCTTTACTTGACTAATAAAGTCCTGTAACCGAAAATGGTATGGGTGCGGCTTCATCGATGAAGCCGCACCCATACCATTTTCTCTTGCCCCTCCAACATTTTCTCTTGCCCCCCCAAATGGGACATGTTATATCTGCCCCTGGGCTAGGGGCCTCTTTACTCTCTCTTTTTCTCACACACACACGGACACACACACACACACACGCACACACGCGCACACACACGAACACACACACACACACAGATGGTTGGGAGCTGTCACTGAAGGGGAAAAGAACACACATTCAAGATTTATTTCCTTATTTCTCCAGCTAAAGCAAATTGCCAGTGCCATGTAGAAACCTCGTACATCGACTTGTGGGGTTTTACTTTTTTCAAGATTTTTGCAACAAATATCTGAGTGGCATGCAGACTCACACATAAACGCAACCTATTGTGAGTTCATACAAACAGAAACAACGGAAATGCCGGTATGTTTTTTTTTTTTTTTTTTTTTAGTTTTATAAATATTAAACCTATGAACAATGATCTGACCAAATAATCATTTCTATCAAAATGCAGGTTGTAATCTTCTTCCGTTTTCGACAGGTTTTCAGGCGGCAGTGACGACATGCGTTGATTTGACCCGTGTCCTTCGCGTCATTACGTTTTCCTCCAGAGGGACTGACACCCATGTTCTCTTAACCAACCGCTCCAAATTTACTTTGCCAACGCACCCCTGGGGACACATGTAATAATGATGGAGGGGAGGGCCACGACAAATTAGCATGATTTGTTTTGCTTTTGTCATTAACATGAGAGAGCAGGTTTTAATCCGGCCAAACAGTTCATTTTAGGTCACTGTTTCCCGAATGTTTATGGGCCACAAATAAATATCCATTTTTATTTTGTCCTACATAAAAAAAACATCTATATTTAAATGTAGTTTAAACAAAGACACACAACTTATCTTCAATGAAGGACAATTAAAAAATAATCAAATACTGAAAGTACTGAAAATAGCAAATCCACAAGCCCACAACAATGCATGAAGTGACATGCTGTAAGCTTGTAGACTGCAGTAATTTCTCTGATAAAATGTTTGATAACCACTGTATTGTTACGTAGAAAAAGTATATCAATCCATTGGATTTTTCCAGACACATCCACTAGATTACAAATGCTTCAAAAGCATGGGTGAAAACATATTTGACGCTATTTGGTAATTATGTCTTTATAAGCATTTTTATTGTTGCCTTCAACAATGTTCGATTAAACAAATACATCATATATTTTGAAAATATTATATACCGGATAAGCTCCCACACTCTCATAGCTTTGCAGAGATTTTATCCAAATGATAGAACTGTACAAATATGGGTCATGCTTATAGCACATTCAAAACCCAATCAAAACAAGTTTAACAATGTAAACAATATTAACACACTTTGGGTATTATTAGTGTGTTAATATTGTTTTATCAGGTTGACATTTCTCCTGATCATATCCCTATAGGCAAATGTTCCATGTTTGTATGAAAGTATATTTCATGCATCCCATCACATTGATGTATCACTTTCTTCTGAGAGAGAGAGAGAGAGAGAGAGAGAGAGAGAGAGAGAGAGAGAGAGAGAGAGAGAGAGAGAGAGAAAGGAGGAGAGAGCGTGTGTGAGTGAACACATGGCGTGAAGCAGAGGCGACATCATTGTATGACTGATCGCCCATCAATACGCCGGGTTGGTCCACCTCCATTACTCATCTGTACCGAGTGCTGTCAGTCCACACAGCTGCTCCGAGCCGAGCCCCCTGTCCTGTCCCACCACCGCACAACGCACTTTTATCTTTCGCCGCTATTTTTTTTAACACAGTTCTTTTTTTAAACTTGCTGTCATGCAGGAACCATGTATGTTTGTCTTCCTAGTTTGTATGTTTTGTTATTATTATTATTTTTCCCTCCCGACATTATAAATCGATGCCAGACTTTGTCTTACAAGAGTGCCATGGAAAATATGCAAGAATATGCAATGGAAGTGCAATGCGAGTTGTGACCTTGTAGATTGACTATTTTTACTTAAAAAAAAAAGATGGAAGTTAAAGTGAAGTAAATATTGAAAGTATTAACACCAGAGCACCAAGTGCGTCAAAAACATATTGACGATGCACTATGTAATGTTAGCAATCATTTCCATTTCTCAACAAGCAACGGTCTTGAATATACAAGGGTTTCCGCCAAGCATTCCAGGCTCATAATAGCCGTCCCAGTGACAGTTTATGGCGGCAGAGGACGAAAATAAACAATTAAAAATAGGAGAAGAAGGGAGGCCTTTTATGTGGGCGGACGAGTCGGTCACTTGCCATGTGTTCCCCTGTATTGTATTTGGGGGAAAGCGGGCGGGTTGTGGGGGTGTGTGGGTCGTCATAATGTGTTGCGTTGTCC
Source organism: Benthosema pterotum (assembly GCA_039105355.1). Classification (NCBI taxonomy): domain Eukaryota; kingdom Metazoa; phylum Chordata; class Actinopteri; order Myctophiformes; family Myctophidae; genus Benthosema; species Benthosema pterotum. Next base: position 33,780,157 of record CM076968.1, read on the forward strand.
ACTCTGCCTCATAGGGTCAGATTAACAAGGAGCCCCGGTCCCTCTTAGCCGCGGTCCCCACACAGAGCACAATGACAGGGGCGATCCATCACTTCTGTCCCTAACGGGGAGGGGGGTCAGTGGGGGTATACGGAGCCCCCCTGGCCCAGGCCTGGATGGTGGAGGAGAGGCTGAACAGGATGGGTCTGGTTAAACTTTAACCAGCTCCCCTTCCTACACACCCCGGGTCCACATTCATGCGCTCATCATTCTCGGCAGATTCCGATGGTTTGGTCAACGCCACCCCGGATCCGTGACCCGCCGCCCACTGGGACTCCTTTTTTATCCTCTTCCCGACGCCCACGCCCCGTCACCCGGCGCGGGGCCACCTGCCTCCATATGGACCAGCGGCAACGGCGGCCCATGAAAGTGGCGAGTCTGCGGTCATGGCGTGGGAAGAAAAATGACTTCTTGAAGTCTGCTCTGCGTCTGTACACAGAGTGTGCGGGTATATTAACCCGGCCCTGAGCACGCGCCACACATACATCCTCCTCTTGTGATCTACTGAACCAGGACCTCATATTCCTAAATCCCCAACGTCCTTATCTCACAGTCTCCCAATTTGACATGACTCAGAGAAATGAGGCGTTCTCACTGCAGCCCCACTTGTTTCCGTTTCTAAGCTTTCAGATTTAGATCTGACTCCGGGAATTAACTGGTCTTATAGGGTCTGTTTGGATCCATTTTCTGTGCTCTCAAAGTCAGACGTGACTCAGAAAAATACGAGGTCATATTGGGGTTTACCCCTAAATAACTGGGACTTAGTTAACTCTGAAAACAGAGTGGTTTGTATGCTTTCAGAGTTAGACATGACTCTGGAAAATAATGGGTCTTATGTGTCCATCCCCTTAGTAAAACCGGGAACCATATTCTAAACTTTACGTTGTCCTTCCTCTTCAATGTTAGACTTTACTCTCCAAATAAAGGGGCGTCACGCTTGGCCCAGTTTGTATGCTCTCAAGTCAGAAATAAAGGGGTCTCACATCCCTGTCCTGTGTGATATACGTTTGTACTAACCGCGGGACTTCATATTCCGAAACGGCTGCGACAACGTTCCCACTTCTATTTGTCTACGCCACTATCAATAACCAGCGTCAACACATTCTCACACCGGATCAATAGCGGTGGCCGTCTTTGTGATTGTAGAGCCAGCAGGGTCTGGCCCAGGGGTGCACACACTCAAAACACACACACACACACACACACACACACACACACACACACACACACACACACACACACACACACACACACACACACACACACACACACACACACGGTTATGGCATGAAAAATGATGGCTGGCCGTTTGATAGTCATTTAATACACAGTTGCACACTTTGATGGAATTTGGCAAAAGCCTTTCCCCGGCGAGTTAACAATGTGTATTGAAAATCATATTTCCATGGTGGCCCACTCAATCTTACAGTATAGCCCTCCTGTTCTGAGAACACAGAGGAAAGGAAGGGGGGAATAAAAACTAACACCATGGGTGACAAATGGGATGTGAGCGCCACCACTCCGGGCGGCTGGCTGGCCTGGCCTGGCCTAGCGGCTCGGGTCACATCAGGTGCACCGGCAGGTTGGAGGTGTTAACCCAATGTGTTCCTGTTCACTGGACCAATCATCTCCATTGATTGGCTGGATGATTGAGAGGGTAGTGGCCGTTTTTCTCTTTATGGTGGTCTGCAAAACGGACACAAGGCCACAAGGCCGGAGGCATATATATACACATGGCAACACAATGTGAGCTAGAGAATCAGATTTTTTCAAATGCATGGATTGTGGAGCTGAAGCGGTTATATGTTTTCTAACACATAGAAATCTAATGATTTCTAATAATAACCTATAGTACCTAATGCTTTCAAGATGTAGTGGAATAAAAGTACAATTTTTGGAGTGGAGTAGAAGTAAAAGAATATGTAAAAGTGCATGAGAAATGAAGTGGCAAGTGAGTTTAATGTACTGTATGTATGGGAAGGTCAGAAAAACAGTTATCTTCTAGTGTATCTTGCCATTCCCGCATAATATGATGATCAAGGCTGCAAGTTACTCAGGATTGTACTCGGGGTATTGTACTCTACTGAATTACTGGAAATACCAGTGTTGATAACTGTGGGGAGTAAAAAATATTCAAAGATTTGCACATACTGTATAATGTAAAATATTCAAGATATAATATTTAAAGATTTGCTCTGCGTTTTCACGATTTACCTAAAAATAGCAGGTGTGCACGCCTGATATCGCACACACCTACTATTTTTCAATAAAACCTAAAAACACCCGTATGGAAAGTGGTGATACACTGTTGTGCAATATTACACAAAATGAAACTTAGTCGAATGAGGCATACGAGGAAGGTGAGAGTATCGTGTCATATGACAGACTGACTTGATTAGACTTGATTAGATGACTTGACCCCCCCCCCCCCCCCCCCACACACACACACACACACACACACATACACACACACACACACACATGCACACACTTAATAATGCAGCAAATTCTGCCCATTTAACTCAGGGAAGACGGTGGGTGGGAGGGGGGTGATGGCATGCCATTCTTGGGGGGTGGGTGAGAGCGAGGTTGACTTTGGGAAGATGGGGAAAGTGGACGGCTCGACGAAGTGTAAGGGGTGAGGAGGAATATAAGGAGGTGGAGCGAGGAGGGGGGGTGTGTGTGGCACTGGTGGTACACACACAGGGGAAAGTGGCGAGGGAGTTGGGGGTGGGGAGGGGTGGTGTTGGAGTTGGAGGGGAAGTGGAAGGGGGGGGTTAGCTGTCCATTTGTACAAACCTAAGAATCCGTCATGTGTCGGGTTGCGTTTCCCGGCGAAGGGATTGAGGCGGCGCTGACAGCTGGGACTTTCTCTCCTTCATCCAACCACCACAGCACTGCAAATGACATTACGGGGAAATTGTGTTTGTGCCGTCGCCTGGGCCAGGGGGCTCCTGGGAAACCTAGCAGGGTGACGGGGGTCAGCGAAGACCGAGAGCGAGAGAGGAAGGGGGGTGGGGAGCTACTGTAGGTAAACACACCCAAGACCTCAAGCATACAGTAATATTCCAAGTGTTAACTTGACTAAGATAAGCCACGTTAGATATACAAGATTTGCAAGGAATGTGTTTGCAAATTTGATCTAGGTGTGTCATGAAAATGCGCAGCTTGCCTGTGGTGTTGTGCAGCCATACTGTACATCCCCACGACATAGAAAACAGTGTTTACAAAGTGCACAGAAGCAACCTCTTCGACAGACCTTTAGATGGAAGAAAACAGAGAAAGAAATTGCTCAAACACAGAAATAAGGACACTTCTGGACAGTATTAGTATGAACTATGAAGATGAAACACTGCAAATGGTAACTGATATCGTTAAAGACACTGAAATGTACAAGACATATGTTAAGTTGCATTATTCAGAGTTAAGCACAAGAGGGAAGACGTATACAGTATATCTAAAGGCAGCCGCCAGCATTTAGACATTTGATATTCATTTGATCAGATGAGCTCATAACCAAACCAACAACTTCAAATTCCACTTTTTTACAATCACAATAAATTCATTGCAAAACAACCGTCCTTGGCTATTTAAGAACTGTCTGGGGTGATCACAAGCCTGCGTAGATGTTAAAAATACATAAATGTCATCAATGATATATGATACAGTACTTTACTGGGAAAGGGTTGGTAAAAGGTTATACAGTAATTCTGGCTTTAGCCTTGCTTCAACAACCAAGCTGAGATATACTGTAGCTTAGCAGCCGGACTGGGATATGAAGGGATTATTGTAGGAGCAGCAGGGTTATGTCTAAGAGTTGCCATTTCCACTCTCTCTCGGGGAACATACTCCAGACTACTGAATATTTCAGCAGTGGAAATGAACGGCACTCTCAGGGGGGCAATCCTAATCCTGATTGGTGTTTATAGCTTGGGTACGTCTGGGGCGTATAACCAGGGGTCCCGAGCTCTGCTCTGGTCCCTACACCAAGCAGGTCAAGCACACATCCCTTTCCCTTTGGTAGTTCTCATAGTGGGGTGCTGCATGGGCCATGAGGCACCCCCTCCTCAGTCCTCACCACCACCCAAGTGGCAAAATCAGTTCAGGCACTCTATTTTATGCATAGTTTATTTCTATAAAATCACAACCGTGTGAGGGGAGGGGTGTTCTCATCATCATATGTTATATATACACTATATCATCTCATTTACAATTCATGCCTTCAATTTTAATTCTAATGTTTTTAATTTTTAAACGACAGTCCACAGCCAAGCACATATCAATTTGGTGGTCCTCGCCGTGCGATAACCACAGGCTGATACTGTATAGTATACTGTCTAGCTTCACTAACTAGGACCAGGGGAGCCGCAGGGCCAAGAGCCCCCTCCATAAAGCACCATTACAAGCTAAAGGAAAGGATTTGGTGTCCTCATACTGTATCTGTGTGATTTCCCCCTTTTTTTACAGCTCCCAATCAATCTTTAATGAGCCATTGAATATTAACTGGATTTGTAGGAGGCGTAGTGTCAACTCCCATGAGTGTAAGCCGGGGGGGGGGGGGTGTATTGGTGCACGGCGGGTCTAGGAGACAGTGAAGAAGGAGAGGACCTGGCACAGGGAGGGAGGGAACGACGGGGGGCGCAGGGCAACGTGGGGAGACTGTGGAGGGCTTCGCATGCAGGGCGTATTATGCAAAAAGTGGTTATAGTCAATTATAATTACAATCATCCACCGTGGGAGGGACATCCAGGGTAATTGTAGTTCCAGCAACACACACCCCCCTGCGGAGCCACTACAGTAATTGCATTACAATAGAACAAACATGAGACGAGGGAGTCCGAGAAAGAAAAGAAGAGTGGGAAACAGAGGGATATTTATCATTCTGTTTGACTCGGCGAAGTCGATTATATCCCCGCTGGCGATTGACGACAAGGCCACAGACACAACAGAGAGAGAGAGAGAGCCTGGGTCTCATTCATATGGGTAGACGTTCACCCATAGGCCTTCACTGAGGTGCTGCAACGTTAACTGAGCAGCCATAGCCAAACACCTTGCAACAGGGGTGGATCTAGGCATGGGCATGGGGGGGCAATGCCCCCCCTAAATGCCCAGTCTGCCCCACCGAACATGATGGCATGCAAAACAACCCAAGATATTTCAAATTAGTGCTTACATTTACAATGATTTGCAACACTACTACTGCTACTAACTAACCACAGCTGTGTCACCACTAAACCAACAGCATTTCATCATTGAAAACAGAAAACGCTCTGAGTCAGACCTTTAGCTTTATGCATGCTGCGTGTCTGTTGCAACTTCAACAACAACGGATGCTATTACTGATGCTTAATTGACCAATAGAAGTCCTGAAACCAAAAATTTTGTCCTGCCCCCCCCCCCCCCCCCCAAATTGGGAAATGTTACATCCGCCCCTGCCTTGCAAACAGAAGAGACGCAAGAGACAACCACAGAGGTCGTCGGTTCGAAGCCACCGTGGTGCAGCCGTATTTGTCGAGCGTCGACACAGACACAAGCACATGCTAGTTGCCCTGTGTTCAGAGGAGGGGAGGAGAGGGATATTTGTAATTGCACATAATCCTACACACTGCATGGGGAGCTTCCCGTATCAGGCAGTGTTGGGGTGGGAGGAGTAGGACGGAGGCCCCATGTCCTCCCGGTGGGGGCTCCTCACTGGGGTGCGTAGTAGTAGACAAACGTTCTAATAATCCGACATTACTAACTTAAATAGATCATAACTTAGGTCAGAATAGCCTGGCTTTATTATTTAAATTGGTGAAGAGGTCCTGGAAATTATGTAAGGATCATCCCCATATTGGCTGTGATTTTGCCTCGTCTTGAACTTCACTGGAGGACGTCATCATAACGACACTGGAGGACTAGGTCAAATCACAGGCTATGAGGATGATCTTTACGGCATCTCCTGGACGTCTTCACCAATTAAAATAATAAAGCTTATTCTGAGCCAGATCAGACTAGATATGATTGATTTAGAGTTAGTCTGGGCGCAATCCGACTCTATCCGAATCATCCAGGGTCGTCTGTCCGTCTTTAGTGGTCAGGATTTGTATTGGTTGAAATCAGGTGATATTCTGCCTTGATCTAGTCACAATCATGACATTACTAAATCGTCCCGATCCTGACTGTGTTTATTTAAGTAACGGGACATCGGATTAACACGTGGTCCATTGGTCACTAGCTGATTCACTATAGGACACAACAGCAGTGACAATATGTGTAAGTGGGGAGGAATTTATTGTTGGCATACTGTAACAACTAAACTGGGGGAAAGCATTTCGTGTGACACATTTTAAACAAGGAGCACTTGTTACTTATTTAAGATTCTGCAATCACTTTGTACAACATTTTAAGACAGAGCAGCAGCTTTTTAAACGTATTAAAGAGGAATTCCACCCATTTTCAACATTTTACTGTCATTCATATACCTTAGTGAGTTACACTAAGACATCCCACTATTCTGTGTTTCCTAGAAATGGAGGTCTGGAAAAACATCATTAACATGGTTAATCACATCTTGATGACATCATGAGATGTGTTTTACAATCTTAATGATTTTTTGTAAATGGGTGGAATTCCCTTTTAACTGTACCCACACTAAGTAAGTAGTTCTGTATGTACAGAGATCAACTCCACAGCTCAACTCTCTGGACCCCTGAAGCCCCTCACTCCCCATCCAGACCCCCTGCCAGGCCACCTCTTTGTCACTGTCCTGCCTGCCACTGATTAATGGACATCCCTGTGATCTGAGGGCCTGGACGTTAACGCATGGGCCTTGATGTCTCCCTGTCCTCCAGAGCTATGCTGACCAACTTAAGGTCCACTCCGACCCCCTCGGGGGGATGCCAAATATCACAGGACAGGGGGCCTTCTGTTAGGAGTGAAGATTTTATAACAAAATCATCATACATTCCTATGTGCTAGCTACCATGTACGTGGTGTTCTGAATGTGCTATCACTCCAACTTGAGGAAAAAAAGTGAAAAATATATAGTAAATATAGGGAAAATACACACAATACATTTACAAATATCCTACCAAATATGAGCTTGTTTTCACGAGCTGTTGTATAAAGAAGCAAATAGAACTGAATACACCTCGAGTAACATGAATCGGTTCCAACACATTTGGAACCATTTCTGGAAGCCAAAGTTTCATAACCCTGTCCAAGCTGTTTTGTGGACTTTATACGTCTTCGATTAACGGTGGTCCTCAAGTGTTTTTCATTTCATAGACCAATTGTAACTCTGGGTGTCTAGCCTACACATTTTGTATTGGAACTTTGGAACCCATTTATAGCAGAGGTTCCCAAAGTGGGGTCTATAGGGGATCCAAGTTAGTTACCTAAGTTAGAGATAGTTTGTAACCAAATGGACCTTTATGGGTATGTAACTCAGAGTGTACAAACAGAACCAAATGGACACTAACTCAGAGATGAATTAGCAATGTTTTTTTTCAATAGAAAGACCATTAAATTGGGGTCCATATAGACTAAAGCAATGGAAACTGCGTTATGTTTTCAAATGGGACATGCAGCCTAATAAATGTCAATTTGGGGTCCTTGACATGAAACAGTTTGGGAACCACTGCCCTAGGAGTCGTTAACCATTAAGAAATCTGTCCAAAAGGATGGATCAGGGGACGCCCCCCCCCCCCACCACCACCACCAGATAGGATGGATGGGTGGAGGAGGCCCAGGCCATGGGGGGCTGGGGATAATGGGACCCCCGCTCAACACCTTTTAAAAGAGAACATGTTTATGACTACTTAGAGGAAATTGATTTGATTGTGCCAGCAGTGTGTGTGTGTGTGTGTGTGTGTGTGTGTGTGTGTGTGTGTGTGTGTGTGTGTGTGTGTGTGTGTGTGTGTGTGTGCATGTGAAGTGAACACCCCCTGGCACTTTTATTGGCTATTTGTCTTGGAAGTCACAACTGGAGAAATTTATGCCCACTGTGGGGTTAGGGAGA
>CM076968.1:33793197-33820697 GCA_039105355.1 Benthosema pterotum
GTGACCTTCTCTATGGTTTACATTCATATTGGTCACATTGATACTCTTATCCTACCTGCAAATTCTTCTGGGACACGTACATCATTATAGCTGCTTATTACATTTGAATAAGGTTAACTGACTGGACGGCACATTGCAGGGCTCATTATCACTGCTTATCATATTCCAATAAAGTTAACTGACTGGATGACACATAGCTAATATGGAATACAACTATCAGGATAATAAAATGTGTTTGCATGTGTGTGTGTGTGTGTGTGTGTGTGTGTGTGTGTGTGTGTGTTGTGTGTGTGTGTGTGTGTGTGTGTGTGTGTGTGTGTGTGTGGATATACATGTGTGTGCCTACGTGCACTGTGTGTGCCTACGTGCACTAACAGTACGGTAAAAGTAACCTGACCACTGCCATGTAGGGTTTCATGGGTTAGTTGTGGAACCACGCCTCAAGGTATTCACTCCATATAAGACAGATCCACTTCTCAGCTTCTTCAGCTGCAAAATGAAATTGCACCGTGTTCTGCTTTTCCTGTCCATCTGTCTCCTAGTCCGTGAGTATTCAATATCCAACATGTTGTATAATAGGCTATGTTGTGACAACATTTACCTGCTGTTTACTTTGGAAACACATCATTATACAGACAGACTTTAGACCTTATTATATGATGTTTATTTAACTGCCTTGTTCTGTTGTGTTCTGTTCAGTTCCAAATATCTTGTGTAAGGCAAGACTCTGATCTACTGTATAAGATAGAGACTGGAGTGGTGGAAACTTTGCCAAAAGCGACATGTGACAGCAATACAAGAGCAGAGATCTAGTGTACTGTAGGAGGGAATGAAGTGTGACTGCTATGTAGAAAAGCAATACTGATCGAAAGCAATCAGCAGACTGACAATAGGGTGTACAGTATGATGACTCCTGTATCTATGTGTTCAAATCCTCGGTTGTGGATCCAGACAGACAGGTTAATAAGAGGGAGGAATGAAAATTTTCAAACTTTGAATCATTTGTATGGATTGTAGGTTTGTTGTCAACATGAATACTCACACCCTCTCTCTCCTTGTCCACTCATATAGCCTCAGTGATGGGCAAGGCGATAGAAAAACGTGCATTTTATCAGTTCGGATTCATGATTACCTGTGCAACTGGAAATTCAGACTTCTGGTACTGGAACTATGGTTGCTTCTGCGGTGTCGGTGGATGGGGGGATACTCCTCTTGATGAACTTGACAAGTAAGTACCCAAGTGACAACAAATGGTGGGAAATGTCAATGTCAATGTGACAAATATGGTGTATTTGTATTTTATAGCCTACTTGTCATACAGTATTTCTTTCTTTATGCTTGAATTGTGTACTGCATAGTTAATTTTGACAAATGTTTAATCCATTATTTTTACAAGCTTTCAGGTCATATCAAATGTAAAAAATTGTCAAACAGGACATTCTGCATAACTACATTTTGTTGTAGATATACTTTTGCACTTTTACTCAAGTACATTTTGAATGTCATCCACTTAAAGGAGTACATCTGCACTGCGGTATTGCTACTTTTATTTAATATTTATAAATAAAGAATGTGAGTATTTTTATACAGTACCACCGCTATTAGGGTTTCAACAATGAATCATAAGAAATCATTGTCATCATGTGGGACCCCTTTTGAAATTAATTTGAATGAGCCAAGACTAATTGTCCAATAATGTGGTGGCATGTCAGATTGACCTATCAACTAATATTCATATACTTTCACTTCTACCATCCATACGGCCATCCATCCATCCATCTTCATCCGCTTATCTTCCCTGTCTCAAGCAACATTAGTAACCTAATCAGCTGATCTCCTTATCCATCTTCCCACTCACTTGTGAACAAGACCCCGGGATACTTAACCCATGTAGGCCTGACTTAAGTTTTCTGAAAAACTTCAAATATTTATATGGCAGCACCAAAACAATTGAGTATTTGAATACTGTACATACTGTACAGAATCCAAAAAATGTATTTCCGGCCTACTTAAACTCCTCAATAAGTTTTATTAGTAATATTTATTTGTTATATTAATTTGCCATACTTCATAATCAGTCATCACTAGTCATATTTATATCCAAAACCTTGTCTGCTATGGCCGGCCGCACGGTTTGCCCAACCCCCACAATATATAAAACGTGCGGCTTTGCTGGGATTGGCGTACTTGTGCTTTTCTTTGCGATACGTGCCAATGTAATTCGCTATAAACAAAGCAAAAAAAAAAACATTCAAAATGAATGTAGCACATCGAAAAAACAAAACAACACATTTTCTGGAATAGTGTTACGTAGAAACACGATTTAAGCATTGAACAGCAGATGTGGCCATTGACTTTCTCACGGTTCAGGTGGTATTCAAATATGTTGCACAGTTCAAAGTGTGCATGTTTTGAGCATTCAACTCAGCTTAGATGCTCAGTCTCCGAGTGAGCGAGACGAACGGCAGTGTCTCGAGATCATGGCCAAACAAATCATCCTCATAGCCAAAATATTCACTTTAAACTTTTTTTTCTATATATAATTTTTTATCCCACGATTTTGCAACCCATTTTTCACCCAGTGCCAATTCCTAACGTGATCCTGGGCTCTACACACTCTCCACCAACCTGAGGAGGCAGCAGACTGGCCTCATGCTTCCTTCAATGCATGAGTCCAAGCTGCCTTGTTTTCACCTGACAGGGGGGGAGTTTCCCTGGTTGGACGTAGTGCGTGGAAAGAACACGTCATTCCAACCAGTTCCAGTCCCCTCCATCAGGTGCCCCGGCTGGCCAGGGGGAGGCAGTTTAGAGTCCAAGATTACAGCATGTTTTTGTGAGGGTATCTACCCTAGGGGACAAGGGGAGAACATGCAAACTCCACACAGAAAGGCCCTTTCCCAACCCCGCCTCGGGTATGGGCACTGATGATGCGAAACTTTCTGACATTTTGTAGCCACACTTGTCGCCTTTCACCCAACCAGACAGATTTTTTTTTAAACAATGTGTTTTTGAAAAAATATTTATTTTTTTATCGGGAGAACGATGGCTGCCATTTTTGCATTGCAACTTTTCAGGAATAGAAAGCCTGCAGTTTCTATTAGCTTGGATTCCACCATTGATGATGTCATTGGAAGAAGTTTCTGAGCTGCCCACAGCCCTCCTGTGAGACACAGACTGAGTAGAAAAATAGTGGTATTTTATCATGTACATTAGTGAGGACCTACTAGAACAGGGGTGGCCAACCCGCGGCTCGCGAGCCACATGTGGCTCTTCAGCTGGTTAATTGTGGGTCTTAAGGGGCTTCCACATGAAACCGTCAAAAACGCTCGGCCTGGCGCACTCATTCATTCCCTATACAGTGGTGCCTAACCACTCGACCATGGACTGATTCCTAGTCGACCTCGGAGGTGTAGGTGTTTTTTGACTTGTCATATACTTTTTTGGATTTTAAACCCTGTTTCTAAATACATGTCTATATGTTTTAATAGTGTGTCTTTGCATTGCGCACTTGCACACAATTACACATGTCCTATGGCAGGAGAGGGGAAATCTATATTTGCGACTGTGCCGGCATCGCAACGGTTTTATAACCGTTGTGACCGTTTGATGTGGCTCTTTGCAGTAACACAGTGAAAAACGTGGCTCTTAGTCTATGACTGATTGGCCACCCCTGTACTAGAAGATAGGTTGAAAAGTGATGAAGTGGTCCTTTAGCATGTTGGCATGCTAGCTCCTAAGCACAATATGTTGTACAGACTGGCAAGAAGAAGGCACCCAGCAAAATATCTTAGAAATCTTGTTTTTACTATTTTTATTTTATTTTCAATCCTGGATCAGTGCTTAACTGGTTTCATGAAAACTAGTTAATCTTGCCAGAATTATCTAGATGGTTAACCTTGTCTGTTTTCTATTTGTGTTAGATGCTGTCAAGAACATGACAATTGCTGGGGTGATGCAGCAGTTCCATGTAGTCAGTGGCATCAAGTCATTGCGCTTGAAGAGTACAACTTCAATTGTGACCAAAAAAACAAGATGCCTATTTGTGATAATGGTAATTAACTTCTCATTGAGATCTCAGTAACTAAATCTGATCAGAAACACATAATATAGCCTAAGCTTAGAAATTGTGTAGGATGCGACGATAATATGTTGCCACAGAATGACAGTATGTTAGACTAATATGTGCCATGTGGAAAGAATAGCTGATTAGCTGTGGAAACTTTGAAACAAATACAAGTTTGAGCAACATTCATGCTGGTATTTGATACTGCCTAGTATTGTTCTCCTTGGTTGTATTAATGTATTTATTTTACTTTGCACAGATAAGAACAATGCATGTGAGAAAGCGATTTGTGAGTGCGACAGAAAAGCAGCATTGTGTTTTGCCAAAGCCCCGTACTACTGGTGGAATCATGGTGTTTTCAACCAACGTTCACGCTGTAAGGAATCTAAGGATAAACCATGATGCCTTCATATTGGCTCTGAGATGTTCTTAATAAAAAAAAAAACACATATGTAACCAGTAACCACTCTTGTGTTGCTCTTCATTAATAAAAAAAAAAATACACCAAATTCAATCATAATCGTTTTGTTAGTCATTAATTATTCTTTTTTTTTTTTTTAAGATTTGTTTTTGGGCTTTTTACCTTTATTGATAGGACAGTAGATTTGACAGGAAAGGGGGAGAGAGAGGGGAGTGACATGCGGCAAAGTCCGCCGGGCTCGGGAATCGAACCCGGGGCACGCCGTCAGGCTGGCTTAGCAGCCGGGGTGCCCAGACGGTTGAGCTAACCGCCTGGGCCATTCATTAATTATTCGATGATTAGATGATACTACAGTACATCCTTTGTTGTTGATATGCTTCCACTGAGGCTATATGAGGGGAGAGCACAATTCTTTCATACAAAATCACTTAATTTAACTTTTTCCCTGCCACGTATTTATTATATTTAGATGATATTCAAATTTTAAAAAAATCAAGCACTTATTTTATAGTGATAATTGATAGACAGTGCATTTGATACACTGCCGTTAAAGGCCGTCAAAGGCATAGCTATATTAAACACTAGTCACAGGATCCGTCTCTCTCTCGCCCAAACACGCACAAATCACACCCCTGTGAAGTGAGTGGTGCAACTCCGTGTGGGGGTCCCCAGGTCGTCCCATGGCATGCCCATGGCATGAGAGTTCATGCCATGGGCTTTATAACCTGTCATCGCTGTCAAAAACTCCTCTACATGAACCATGCAGGGCTCCCTGGACGCGTTTCTGTGGTCTACAGAGCCTTACATGGTACCCGATCAGATGCAGGCCAGCTCACTGGAACCGCCCCTGCAAACCTGAGCACGCTTCTGTGCTGTACCTGGGAATCTACCACAGAGCACCACTTCACGTGGGTGTGATTTTTAATTGAACAAAGCTTAATTTTCAGAGATGTGTTAGTAGGCTATGTGTTAGCATCATGTAGTAAATAAAAATAAGGGATATCACTGGAAACCTACTTGAATACTTAAGAGGAGACATGCTACGATCAGTTGAAAAAAATATATATATATTACTGACAAAACTACGTTCAGCACCACAGCTCCCAGAGTAAAATAATTCTTATATTCCTTTAATAATTCCTTGACATGTAAATGTTTGAGAATGACTAAAGAGACCGACTGTAATGAGGGTAAGAATGGGTTAAATTAACACCATTTCCAGTGCAGTCACTCTTGATGCAATTGTATCATGCAGTTTTGGATAAAAGTCACGTCATCTCGCCTAATTAGTGCACAACAGTTCTGCCTGGTTTACATTAGTGCTTACACTGGTGCTATAGGAACTGGACAGTAATATGACCTCATCCTTGTTGTCAGGCTGAAACCATGCATCTACATTTTTTATTTAGTACTTCATAAATCAATGCCCTACTACCACTTCATCAAGAGTATGTAGGAAATTTCCAGCCTTACATGCTCACAATGTGATGTGATCATATGATGCGTTTTGAGCGTGTAGAACTGTAGATCAGCTATTTCTATGAAAAAGTTTAAATATAAAAATAATAATAGCCTAGTGCCTGTGTTTTTTTAAACATTCCACCAATGAAAAGTACATGTGACTAATGTTGAATCCTCTCTGTCGGGTGGGGACCTACGTGTCCAAAACAGTAACTTTTCAGTATTCAAAAACACTTGTAGACCTGCTACTTTTGATCAAGTTCACAAGAAGTTATAGTGTGGAAATAAGAGGTCTGCCATTAAAGGGGAATTCCACCCATTTGGTAGAAGCGATCCACTGGAACAGTATGTATAACCTGTTTTGGACATACAGGGTTTCCAGAGCGACACAACGACGTCATGTTTACTGTAGCCACAAGGATTACCCCTGACTGTGACCGGTGGCTAATCACCTCCTCAGACCGGCCGTGGGTCCACTATGACCTCATTTAGCTGTCACCCCCCGCACCCCCCACTGACCCCCACAAAACCACCACGTCAACCCTGACGCCCGGCGCAGCCAATCAACGCGGCGGCCCACAGCGGCCCGCGGCCAATTAAAGAGTCTAATGAGCGTCTTGTATAACGCTAACACGGCCATTAAAGGGCATTTAAAGAGGAGCTGCCGGGGTATCGGGTGGTGGAGGGCCCTGTGGGTTATGGGCCGGTGTCATGGAGAATTAGTATTCCACTAGCGTTTGGTTTCCATTAAAGGGGCTGCGGCGTCTCCGTGTGGCGTTTACTTCACGAGCGTCTGAGGTGCCATCGTCAGGGACCGCGGGGGGCGAGGGGCACACCCCCACCCCACCACACCGCTCTGTTCCGCCATCACACGTCCATCTACAGACAACTTTATAAACAGCTTTTAAACCGATGAGAAACGATCCAAGTTGGTCGTTAAAAAAAGAAAAAAAAAAACATTTTCATTTGTGAACGTGGTGCTGATGATGCTCACGGCGACGACAGAGAAGAGAAAGTAAACAAAATAAATAAATAAATGCGCGTGAGAGAATGTGTTTAAGAAAAGAGTGAGTTGACAGTATTACACACAGGCACTCAGTTTAATGCCTTCTGAGCCATAATACTGCTGCTGGAGGAGGAGGAAGGCAAGGCACCCAGAGAACTACTTCTCTTTATTAGTCATTCTGTGGGATTATTATGGAGACATTGCTTCCATTACCTAAAGAGTGAGGAGGAGCAAGACTCCTCATCCCCCCGAGGGCACAGCCAAGTAACTCTCTCTCTCTATCTCTCTCTGGCATGCACACTATGCTATACAGAGAGATAAAAGGGCAGAAACCTTGTATATCCATATTCTAACTTTGTGTTTTTTTATCATCATACCAACGTGTGCATCACACAGAAAGCATCGAGAGTTATAGCAGATCTGCAAGCTCGGAACAATTTTGGACTTGTAGATCTGCTGCTTTTGAATTTCAATCCTGATAAGTAAATATTTTTGTATACATGTGAGATTTCCGCCCAACAGCGGCGATTTTCTCATCACGTTGAACGAACACATGGCCTCTCTCTCTGAAGTGTTTTTACCAGCAGCATAATGAAATCAATATTGTGTGTAAAGTAAATGGCAACTAAAATGAATTGATGTCATTACAGGGTGGTGGATAGTTAACTTTAGTTTCTTTTGGTTGTGAAATGTATTATTATAAAATGACTTTACACTACATTACTTTCACATGTATTCAAATCATTTCCTCCCCTCATATATCTGTGTGTGTTGTCACTATTGTAACCTACTGGTTCAACTCCTAGCGAGGAGACTCAACCAGGAAGACACGTGTAGTATAGTATATAGTGAATCTGTAAATCATGTAACTCGGGCACTGTTCGCCGCATTGACTATACATTCCACACGTGCGTTCATAGTGCAGTGCCCAGCCTTGAGGTGATCAGGCACATGCGTGGTTGTCCAGAACTGCCACTAAAGGCTCTGGTCAGCCTCTGCTAGTGAACCTACATGTAATGAGCCAAAGTCTCCACCACACCTGTGGAATTCCCAGCCTCTGCCTCAGCCCAATGATTGCCAGCCAAACAGAGCACATCTGCCATTTGATTACTTATCCAATCACCACCAGTAGTTTGCACTCTTGGGCTCATAGGCACAAAAGGGACTCAGGCAAACCGGAAAATCTAAAGTAATCAATCAATTAAAAGAGAAACCACAAATACAATGTAGCAATAAAGTCACAATGTTTTTCCTTATCAAAACAAGGTTGTTTTGTCAGCGCAAATAAAACCTCATCTGTCCGTAACTGTCACTTTCCAGGATCCATTTTCAAAAGCTGATTGTTGATGCGTGTGTGAATAGTATGATCAAGTAAGGCTGTTATGAGGGAAAAGAAATACAAAGATGAAAACAAAAATATCAAAAAGATAAAAGAACACAGCAAATTCATTGAAGGTGTTAGAATTAGCACAGTGTTTGTTTCTGTTTTTACAGTGAAGTATGAAGTCCAGACATCGCAGTTCTCCTGACCCGCCTCCTAATTATGATTGATACAGCCATGGGACATGCTATATTGCTGGGCCGGCCTCAGACTCTACTTCATTACTAGGCATGGCTAAATGCTTTAAAAGCATTGATTTGCCTGAATTACAACATGACACTGGACCCCTGGACTGTCTGAAGAGAGAGAGGGGGAGGTGGATGAGAGGGAGAGGAGAGGTGGGGGGAACAAGTGAGAGAGCAAAATGAAAGAAAGAGAGATTGTGTAGAGGCAGATGAGAGAGGGTTGAAAAGGGGAGTGGGAGAGAGAGAGAGAGAGAGAGAGAGAGAGAGAGAGAGAGAGAGAGAGAGAGAGAGAGAGAGAGAGAGAGAGAGAGAGAGACATTCAGATCTCACCTCCTCCACATATCATTAGGCTCTCCTCCTCTCCCTCCATCCATCTGGCTATCATCTCCATTGCATCGATTCAGTCCCATAAAAGGTGTTTAATTCAATCAGGGGGAAAGTGAGTGCCCTGTCTTTCTGGGGGCCTGTCCATGGTCCTATAATCAATTAGAGTGGGACCAGCTAGGCTTCCCCTCTCCGTCTCTCTCTCTCTCTCTCTCTCTCTCTCTCTCTCTCTCTCTCTCTCTCTCTCGTCTCTCTCTCTCTCTCTCTCTCTCTCTCTCTCTCTCTCTCTCTCTCTCTGCAACACGCGCACACATGCACGCACGTGTGCACACACACAAGGCCAATTATAGATTCACAAAAACAACACAAACTTACAATGTCCAAATATAGAGAAAGGCACCCGTGAGAGTCCTGAACAGTAAAATCCCAATCCATTTGTTCCTTATGTCCCCTGAGTCACGTCTAGAGATGTCTGAGAGCATACAGTTTTGTTACATCATTCTGAGTCTAATGATTTGGCTGAGCAATGTACCGTAAACGCTGAGGATAAAAAGTGAGGACAGAACTTTGAGGACGCCGAGTGTGATTGGCCAGAGAGCGGCCCTCACTTCACACAGGTATGACTTTTTCCCCTCTCCTCGTTCCTCATTTCCCTAATATGATAGTGGACAAATACTGTATGTTACTAGCAACCTGTATGGCTCCATTTGCTTCATATGTTTTGTACACTCCCAGAGTGTTGATTTTACGTCCTGTCCTGGCATGCACAATGAAAATGAATCATCCATTGGTTCCTGATTTCCCTGATTCATGAACTCCATCTCAAAGAGTGTACATTTGTAACAGGTCCATTGGATTATACTCTCAGACTAAAATGAACATTGATGATTTTACTGTGAGTTCCTAATAAGGGGCTAGTGGCCCACTACCCATTTTTCATTCCATGTTCATCCACCACACACACAACGTGTTTACCCCCCCCCCCCTCCCTCCCTACTGTATGTATCTGTGTGTGGCTTTTTGTAATATGTTGTAGGTGTGTGTTCATATCTGTACCAACAGAGCAGCGCTCCACTCGACACACTCCAGCGCCCGCACAGCGCCCAACGCCCCAGCCACTAGACAATAAAGGCTAGAATGAAGAAATAAAAGCCCCGATTCATCAAAATCACAGAGGGCTCTACCAGCCAGTAAATTAAACAATATTTCATAATCACTCTGACAATGAGACAAGAGACAGCAATTTGGGAGCCGAGAGCTCCTCCGCATAGCGCAGGAGAGGTGAGTGTGTGTGTGTGTGCGCATTCTGCGCAAGCACACATACACACACACGCACACAGCCATGCACATGCACGCACATGCCCCCCCCCCCCCACACACACACACACATACACATTTGTCTTGATATACTTGTGAGGACATCAACATTTTAGTAAACAGATAAACAAGCTTAAGCTTCTGAATGTGTTACTACTGATCAGTATGTGATCAAGTAATACATTCATTATTTATAAAATGGAGATAAGATGTTTCTGCAAGTGGTAAAAAGCTGCTTGCGGGGACATCTGGCCCTCACAAGTACAGCATCACCCTCCACACACACACACACACACACCCACGCACACGCACACACACACACACACACACACACACACACACACACACACACACACACACACACGCGCACACACACGCGCGCACACACAAACCCGGGCACGCAGCAGCAGACACTTTCATAATTATCAAAGCGGACATGCTCTGGAGACCTCAGACACTCCCTTAGTACCTGCCCAATCAAGTGTCCAACAACAGACACCCACCCAAACCCATCATTTATCTTGTCTGTGTGTGTGTGTGTGTGTGTGTGTGTGTGTGTGCGTGTGCGTGCGTGCGGGTGTGTGTGTGTGTGTGTGTGTGTGTGTGGTGTGTGTGTGTGTGTGTGTGTGTGTGTGTGTGTGGCTAATTAGCGCCGCAGAGCCATCCCACACACAGCCCTGACCCAGACGCTGTGGCGCTGCCCAGGGACAAGGGAGGTGGGTAATTAGCCTTAGATTATTACAATGCTAGCGTGCGTGCGCAGAACACACCCGCTAACACACACACACACACACACACACACACACACACACACACACACACACACACACACACACACACACACACACACACACACACACATATGCAGGAATATGCGTGTGCTCGCTCCCACACGCGCACGTGAACAACATACGGTGGTGGGAGAGGATTGGGACGTTGTTTTAGAAGGCCCTGGTCTCGGGGTCAAAGGTCGCCGCAGGAGTCTGAGTTCTAGAGTCTGTTGTTCAGCGTTAGCTGTCATTTTACAAAACACCGTTTGGGTTGTGTTTCTGTTCCCACACTAACTGAGTACACTGTGAGCGCTGCCTTCCTTATTTCCTTGAGTCACGGCTAAATCCAAGAGTGTACGAATATAACCAAAATGAATGGTTATTGGTTACAATAATGTAACCCAGTGGGTTTCAACCTTTTTCAGACCACAGCCCACTATTTATTCAGCATTTGAGCCACGGACCACCATTTGATGACATTTTAGCCCCACAGACCCCAAAACTAAAGATATCAGCTATTTCAGAATCAAAACAGTCAAACCCACAGATCAAAATGACCATTAATCTTCTACATTCTCTAGTGTTGTGTAGCCTTGTAAGCTGTAGGGCTAATTCACATGATGAATACTGTATTTTAACTCTTAAGAGTGTAAACATGAAACCAAATGGACCCACAAGGGTCCATTTGGTTTCATTCTTACACTCTCAAAGAGTTACATCTGGTTAACCAACTTTACATCATTTAACCTGCGGACCACCTGGAATCCTCTCAGGGAGCACTGGTGGTCCCCGGACCACTGATTGAAAACCCCTGATGCAACCAAATGGATGAATGAAAAAACTGAAGATTTGACTGGAACACAAACTGTACAAACAATACTGCACTGACAAATATATGCGAAATCGTGATGTGCATTCCCTCGTGCAATAACAGCACTCAAGCTAAGGCAAATCTAAGAGAGATACTATCTGTTGTTTCTTCATAAGTCAGACTTCATCATTCATGGAATAATTATCGACTTGTTTCAAACATGCAACACTTGAATGAGCTTGAAGTACGACTGCTGATTAAAATCCTCCTTTACATGGGAGGTGACTGATTAAATTAATTAATTGCTGATGAAAATAAACAACGCACATGTTTAATAGCGCTCGGCTTGTCACGTGGCGTTGTCTCTGGCTTTGTCGCGCCTGTAATCTTGTTTGTAATTGTCTTAATTGTGTTCAATTACATGGCTATTGTTGGTTTTTCTAAACGGAGCAGAGACAGACGAGGGCGGAGGGGATAGCCGCATTAGTCATAACCGATAAAAACACAAACACGAATCATCAAATATTCGTCCAGGGGAATTGACATATTTGCCAAAACCATTTTGATCCTTATTCAGCGTTCTGGGGGCCATAATATACAGAGAGCTCATCTCGCACACAAATTGTCATATTGCCACATCCAGAGTGCGTGGAAGCATGCAGGTGAGTTGCACAACTTGCACAGTACATTGAAATCTCATAACTTCCAACTTGGCCCAAAATGTACAGCTTCCCACCTTTGTCCCACAGCTGTTGGCTGGGGGTGTGTAATTGTGTCAAAACCCTCCATTCCTCTCCAACAGTGCCCCCCTAAAGCAGTTAGACCCCCCCCCTACACTCACACACACGCGGTCCTGGGGCGTCATCATTTTCTAGCAACCATCCATCTTCGGCCCGCGATTAATTCTCTTCATTTCCGAGTACAGGCCATAAATCCTGGCACACTTAATTAATTTCACGGCCAACGCAGGGCTCCCGTAAAGCGGGGATTGTTCTCGCAAAAGCCCATATTAATTATGCTATTTTACAGCCATCTCATTGAAGGCTGTGTTTCATCTTTCATAATTACATTTTCAACAACAACGGGGGCAACAAAAGGAGTCTAATTATGGATTTGGTGGCACGCTCCGTCGTAATAAGTCAAACGTTTGCGGCGCGCAGCCGTTGTGTTGTGCTGTTGTGCTTGGAGCGCCATGGTGTACGGCTGTGGAACTAGACCCAGCAGGATCGATGGTTTATTATTGTTATTGTAGTTATTGTTTGAGATGAGTGCAAAGACTGTCTGGAACATATTGGAAGCATTTGGTGTCTGGATGGCATAAATTGTGTTGATGATATTAGAGTGGATTATTGCCACATTGAGGATCTGGTGATCATTACTCTTGTGATAGAGTTTATTGGGTCTCCATAGGAGCTGATCTCATCAGCCCATTCACTCATACGCATTGAAATACCCTGTGAACTATGAGAGTGTAGAATTGGGACCCAATGGGCCTGTAAAGGTAACGAACGATACATCTGTAACCCCAATCTGAAAATAGTTTGTGCAAGGGACCCCTTGTAGAAAAGATTTGATTTAAAAAATATATGTATTTAAATGATTTGCAACATTACATGTACATTATATTTCATAATTCATAACAACCCGCAATAATTTGTAAACATGACTTTAGATCTGTCCTTGGTCTGCCTTTTTCTGCTCCTCTAACAAATCTCTTTGTGAAAATAACTGATCTACAAGCTCACAAAGCAAACATGATATGTTGGTCATTTCATGTAAAAGTGGAGATCTAATCTAAACAAAAAGAGCCATAGAGTATAGATAGAGTTATGAAAACTCCATTCACTTCAACTCCATTCAAGGGGCCAGCCAATGGCGGCTCTTCTACTGTACAGTACATGCAGTATTTGAAAGGTGACAATGAATAGTGACAACCAGAACTTAGTGGATGCATTGAAAGAGAAAAAGGCAAGGTCCTTCTATGATATCAAAAGGAATGTTAAGCTCGACATCCCAATACAAATCTAGCTAAAGATACTAGACTGTCATAGAACCCATCTCCCTCTATGGATATGTCCAGATCACCGGCTCTTCACACAGAACTCTGCAAATCCAACCTCCGCACCCAACGGAAAACAACAAACAATGCCTGCCGGGCAGAACTAGGTACCCAGTACCCACTCATCATCAAAATAAAGAAAAAAGCACTCAAATTCCATGATCACCTCAAAGAAAGCAACACAGACACGTTCCATAATATGGTCCTCAACCATAGAGAAAACTCACAGGGATTCCCCCTTAAGCCAGCTGGTCCAGGGACTATATTATAGTCCCTGGACCAGCTGGTTATCACTATATACACAAACACTAGCACAACCACCAGGTGGAAAGCCCATTGGACTAAACCAAATTATAAGAAGACAAAAAGAAAGCTATTTGGCGCACTGGAAAGAGACTACCAAAAACCAAAGCAAAATGGAATGCTACGCATCACTAAAAAGATAATATACATTGGCCGAATTACCTGACCATGGTAAAAGACCCAAAACTTAGGAAAGCATTGAACAGATACAGAATCAGTGATCATGGCCTTGCAATAGAGAAAGGCCAGACCCCGCTCCCAAGGGAAGACAGACTTGCACTCACTGCACACAAAATGTGTTACTCTTCGTTACATGCTAAACCCCTTATGCCATATCCCTTATTTCATTTTCACTATTTTGAAAAACTTTTTTGGACTATTTCAACATGTCAATCTATTAACACGTTGTGAGCTAGTAGACTGGCCATTTGAACTACTGAGAAATGTTTTTTTTTATAGTTTAAAAAGGCAAAGAAGTTAAGGGATAAGGGGTGTAGCGGTAACGAAAATGGAGCCCAAAATGTGTTACTCTTTCTAACCCCCTGTCCATTATACCAAGACATCAGAGACACACATTTACCACAAATCTCTCTCTCTCTCTCTCTCTCTCCTCTCTCTCTCTCTCTCTCTCTCTCTCTCTCTCTCTCTCTCTCTCTCTCTCTCCTCTCTCTCTCTCTCTCTCTCTCTCTCTCTCTCTCTCACACGCACACACACAAATTTGAAACTATGACCAATTGAAGGAAAACTCCCATACTTATTGGAAGAAATACAACAATGTGCAACCACAGCAGTAATAATAATAATAATAATAGCTTAAATTTATATAGCGTAAGATTTGTGAACTGTTGACTTGACATAAGAAGATTGGCCAATGGAATACAACTACCCTAAGGACTACGGTCTGTACTATCCAGACCTGCACATGTAAACAGAGCTGCTAAATTTAAACCAGGAGTGGTGATGGTAAATCCTTTTGTCCTCTTTATTATTCTGCATAATTTGTCCTGATGAGGCAAACAATTGACACTGTTTGTTAAGAAAAACGCTTGCTTTGGCAATGTAAACGTTTTCTCATGCCTGTGAATTGAACTGTAGCTAATACAGGCCCTGAAGTGCAGTATGTAACTATCCAAAACACAACAATGTCCACAACAATGTCAACAAACATCCATGTCATTACAGTAGTGAGATAAAGCCTTCATACTCACCCAGAAAGTTGAACTGTCTCACACAGACTCCTCCAGAATCCTCCATATGAGTTGACCTGCCACAGCCCACCTTGTAGTTATTAATGTCAGCTGGTTATGGTAGAAATACTGCTCCAAACAGCTCCAAACACACCAATTTCTACAATTTCCACAAGCTGATAAATCCTGACACTGCTGGCTCTCAATGCAGTGACTTTTAACAAATTATTGAATGTAAACCAACACTTTGAACATCAATGTTTTCATATACAGTATGTCTCCCACACACACTCTCAAACTTGCTTCATTCTCTTCCTCCTTTGTTTTAGCCCCGCCCCCTCAGGGACCTGGTTGGTTGACTACAATTGATTGACATCTAACTCCCCTATAGGGTGACCAGATGCCTCTCAATCCAAAGGAGCCACTTGGATGTACTGCCTTAACAAAAATAGCAGATCTACAAGCTCAAAACGCATTGCACTGCAACACATTTTGAGCTTGTAGATCTGCTATTTTTGCTATATTTGAATTTTGTCCCATTTACCCACTTATCCCAGACATGCAATACTTCTGCCCCTCAAATGAACATCTTGCATCTGCTCACCCTAAACTCTCCTTAGCAGTCTTATATCCATCCAAGAGCTATTTATAATTTGGTTTTTGTTCAATAAAATGTGCAATAAAGAAAAAAAATAAAAATAAAAAAATGTGCAATTCTGGGCTTCTCATTGAAACAGTGCGTGCCTATTACATAACTGAAACTCAGTTACAGTATGACAAAATAAGCAATAAGCACACACAGCACACATGCATAATGAAAAATTAAAAACATACATTAAAAATTATTATTAGTGCATAACGAACAATGAATTCAAGTAAAATACTCTTTTGCTATAGTCAAATGACAAAATAGTTGAATATTTAGTTAATGCCCTACAGAGTATAAACTATAGGATGGCATGTCTACAAATTAATCTGTAATCTGTCAACATATCATAATATGTAAATTATATGTTTTTTAGATTTATTTTACTTTTATACTTTTTATGCACTTTATTGATGTAGTCAAGTTAAGTGTGACACACAGGCTAAACGCTGTCAGGATTCTTCAGATTCTACAATGAGGAGTTTGTTCCACAGTTTGGAAGCTAAAAGGGGAAAGATTACATGAGATTTTTTTAAAAAAGAAAGAAAGAAAGAAAGAAAGAAAGAAAGAAAGAAAGAAAGAAAGAAAGAAAGAAAGAAAGAAAGAGAAAGAAAGAAAGAAAGAAAGAAAGAAAGAAAGAAAGAAACAAACAAACAAACAAACAAACAAACAAACAAACAAACAAACAAACAAACAAACAAAGAAACAGAAACAAATTACTGTTAAAGAGCCGATCAAGCTCACAACACTATGTGAAATGACGCGTTGTGAGCTTGTATATCTGATATTGTCGCTTTGACTTTGGCTCCTGTGCAAATACCTAATTTTTAAAGTCATAGGCCAAAGGTTTGGCAACCACTGTTGTAGAGAGACTGCATGGTTACAACAGCTGATTGTGACAACTTACAATTTAGCCATTGTATTTATAGCAGACGCTCTTAGTCCAAAGCAATTTACAGTAAGCAAAAACAAACATGGTAGTAATACATCAAAATTACAAACTGCAATATATGTTATTGTTTGATACTGTCAAGGTTAAAGGTTTTTGTTTAGGACCCCCCATGTGGGTTCTGGATCTCTGGTGAAGACCAGAATATGGATGCTAAGGCCACAGGTTATATTTAAAGGAATATCCCCACCTGGCTGTCTGTGATGTAAGCAGAGATGTAAGCAGTTACCTCACCAAACTCGAGAACCGTTCGGCAACTTCAAATTTGATGCATCTATGCTTGCAAATTGGCACCCGTAAATCTTAACACATCTCATCATTATAGGCTGCAGCAGTGTACTGCATGCTGCATACAGGTCAGCCTGCATTGTTTTTTAGCCATTTTTTAACCTTTTACTCTACACAACACGGTGTACCAGTGAATAAAGAAAACAAGCTCATTTGAGTGTCGCCGTCGCACATATGTCACACGTGTTTCACCACACGACTCTCACCTGTGGTTGTCGTGCGTGGCACGGGTCACCGTTCAGTCACGCTGCGTGACAAAGGCTCTGCTAATAGCCACCTACGCACTTCAAATCGCATTCAGCCGTCCACCCACACACTGCCAGAACTAAGCTGTCATAAACCAGACACACACACACACACAGGCCTGTCGTAAGTGTGCTGTGAGTGATACATGGGCTGTGGTGGCTGCCTCGTGGGTGGGCGGTCTACTCGCCGTGGTGGACGGAGCGGTCTTTTCGGAATCTCTTTGAGAACGTGTGTCAAGTTTAATAGGCATCTATTGTCATCATCTTCTCTTTATCAAGCTGTGCAGGCCGATGGAGATCATCGCACCAAACCCCATCTTCCACAGCGTATTATACGATCGCATGCAGGGATATTTACGTATATATGACTCAGTGCAGTACCCCAGACCCCACACTGAGGTGATTTTAAAGAGGGGGAAAACCGGCCTTCATGTTATCTGCCTGCCTCCCTCTGCTCTGGAACGAACTTCAAAAAAACTTTTTGGGACTGCATGGTTTCATTACCTTATCTCATTGCAACCACAGTGAACCCACTGGTGTGTCCCCATTCTGGGGTGAACATTCACAGACAATAGGCTATCTCGTATCTCAAAGCAGATCAAGACTAGAGAGGCCGGACTGGATAACAAGCCTCAAAGGTTGTGACCTAGATTTAGAATAAATGACTTCACATTAGTGCATGATATTCAGTGGCCTCAGCTTGTCAGCTATATGGAATGTTACCTACCTGTGAGGTACAGTATATATACCGTAGGCTGATGACAGGAGAGGTTCATGTGGTCAGGATGTTTTTTTTTTCTGTCTGCGGTGTGGAATATTATCCTTGACCAGATTATATAATGCATTGTACATCACAGACATACCCCGCAGAGTCTGCATTATTACTGTAGGGAAGGACATCCTTATGAAACTAAACAGGGACAAAAAAATAGCTTGAGACAAGAAAAACAAATCAGTCGATCTAAAGAAGTACCTCATAGGTCATCTCATAGACACGTGGAAATTAACACACATCACATCCCACATAAATAGGATGTGGCCTAGGCCATGGCCTACTTGTGCGTGAGTGGAGCGGGCTAATACTCATGAATTTAGTTATAAAGGCCTCCTTTTTACCTCACAATTACATCACCCCCTCCCCCAACCGCCGTCGTGCAGCTGTCTGGCCTTCCAGCTGCCCTCTCCTCTCCTTCTCCTTCTCCTCTCCTTCTCCTTCTCCTCTCCTTCTCCTCTCCTTCTCCTCTCCTCTCCTCTCCTCTCCTCTCCTCTCCTCTCCCTCTCCTCCCCCTCCCCTCCCCTCCCCTCCCCTCCCCTCCCCTCCCCTCCCCTCCCCTCTCCTCTCCTCTCCTCTCCTCTCCTCCCCTCCTCTCCCCTCCCTCTCCTCCCCCTCCCTCTCCTCCCCCTCCCCTCCCCTCCCCTCCCCTCCCCTCTCCTCTCCTCTCCTCTCCTCTCCTCTCCTCTCCTCTCCTCTCCTCTCCTCTCCTCTCCTCTCCTCTCCTCTCCTCTCCTCTCCTCTCCTCTCCTCTCCTCTCTCCCTCCACACAGTGTGTTCTGGTGGTGGTGGTGTCACCTCTGATCAGTGGTGTTACAGTCCACTGCCATACAGCCTCCTTTCACTTCCCATTATCCTCCTCAGGCTGGGAGTCTATGTGGAATGGCAAGGGCCATAAGTCCTCTGACAGCGACCTTGAACGTCAGATGCACACGCACGCATGTGTGTGTGGGGGGTGTTCACCCATGTGCAACTACCGATATATATACACCTGTGTGTGTGTGTGTGTGTGTGTGTGTGTGTGTGTGTGTGTGTGTGTGTGTGTGTGAGATACCTCATCCCCCCCTCCCTTGTCAAGGCCATTGGTGATCAGTGGAGGTTAAAAGTTACAAATCACCCCCACCCCCCTCCCACACACATACACACACCTCACCCCCCATCTTCATGCCTCCCTCACCCCTCCCTCCTCTCTCCACCTGTCCTTATACTTTTCTTGACCCAGCAGAGGTGGGGGTATATATAGGGGTAGGGGTGGGTGGGCGGTGGGGTGGGGAGGGGCCTCAGGGGAAGCCCCCGGGGTCTCATTCGTATTGCGAGGGACGGGGGAGGGAGGGGGGCTCCCGTCGAGGTTGTCTGCGGGGACCAGAGGCGGTGGAGGGCAATTACTCCTCTGGTTTAATTGGCGTTATCATTTTAGCGCGCTGACAGAGATGGATCACCCACCGAGACCCGGCTCACACTTACAGTGTGTGTGTGTGTGTGTGTGTGTGTGTGTGTGTGTGTGTGTGTGTGTGTGTGTGTGTGTGTGTGTGTGTGTGTGTGTGTGTTGGGGGGGTGGCCTTGCACAAGGAAACAGAATGAGGATGAAAGGCGGTGATGAAGGTGTGCGGCGGGTCATAAAGGAATAGAAATATTAGGCCATGTAGAAGGAAATAAATCTGATAGCTCGTAACGTCAATTAACCGCTTGAACCCTTGCGTATTTTGGGGGAGGATATTTGATGGAAAAAATACGATCTATAAGTTCACATCGCAGTGCATTGGGACACATTGTGAACTTCTAGATCAGTACCCAGGCTTTAATGTTCCGTCGGTCTTTGTCTCAAAAGTACACGCCTGACATATAGGAAACCATGCAGTTCCTTGTATTTCGCCAAAGTAATAACCACTAACAGCCACCCCAAATTTAGTGACGTCAGCAGTGTTCTCCAATGTTTTCTATTGGGGAGGGTAGGAGTTATAGTGAGTGGGCGACTTAGGCTCTCAGGTTGGTGAACCAATAAGATCCACCGTCTGTTTTCAGCCGCCACTCGCCTCGCCTAGAGCAGAAATCACACAGTCTGCGTCAGGCTAGAGAAAGCCAAAAGCCCTTTGGCCTCTACTAGCAGAAATACTATAGAGCACTGCTGGGGGAATTCCTGCATCTAAGTATTAGGGGTGGGCAAAAACATCGATATGCCAATATAATGCAACTCTTTATGCCATGATAACAATATCGAATCGTCAGGTTCCAAATGTCATGTCAGAAAGACTGACTGACGTTGAAGTGTAGAATTGAACTTTCCATGGTCTATATTATTTGAAATTGCTAAAATTAGTTGACTTGTTGATCATATACTTTAGAATTGTTCTAGTATAATAAAAGCAAGCTAATTTGTGTGGGGAAATAATGCAATATATCGATATGCCAAATCCTATCGCAGCATAAGTAAAAACTGCAATATAAATCGATTCAGAACCCTGAATATTGATATTGTGTTGACCGTGAGGTAAATGAATCGTCCAACTTCTAAGTACATATGGGTTTTACATAGTTGATGGAGAATTTAAAGAACTTTCACAAAATGATTGCTTGCTTTACAGGAAGGCAAACAGCATTATGGAACCACTTATTTCCCTGAGTCACGTCTAACTCAGAACGTGTACAAGTTTGTTAACCCATTTTATCAACTACAAAAGAACATACCATATGGGTGCTTGCCTAAGTCGTAGGAATGAATTAATGAGTGAATGCCTGTGCTTGGAGCCACACATACGTGCACACAGTGTGTGTGCGTGCTCCAGGGTTAACGCCCAGCGAAGGAGCAGCATTAGTGCGAACTGTGCGCCTCAGCGCGAGGCCAGGAGGGGTCCTAATGAGCACCACGGCCAGGTCGTCATAACTCAGCAGCTGTAAAGCTGTCATTGGAATTAAGAGGCAGCTATTATAGGTGCCCGTACGTGTGCCTCGGCCAAATTAAGAAGATGCAAAATACCAAGGCTTTCCCCCAGGGCCGGCGAGAGGAAAGGTAATTTTAGCTACTTAGTGAATCATCTTCAAAAAGCCACGCAGAGGCGTTTTTTTTCCTCCCTGCTATTATACAACACAGAAAACACACAAACACAAACACAGTTGTAAAATTCCTCAGTGTTAAGTTAACTTGAAGAGCAAACGATACCAAACGGACCCCAGTGGAGTTCTGCAAATGGAATTACCAAATGGACCTGCAGGTGAGGGTCATCAGTGTGTGTAAGCTGCTCCTGTCCAGCACTACCTGTTCTGGGATTGGTTATATGTGGACTTTGTCCACACCGTCTTCATTGAGCACCCAAAAGACGTCCAATCTGGGCGTATACTCTAGATGCCGTGTCCCCAGGGGCTGAGTCACAGGGAGAAAAACACGCCACGGGAAACAGCGTGATGGATAGATGAGGAATTGTTATGAAGCTGTCCAACCTGAATTATTGCTTTCTCTGTTGATAATCTCTTATTTCTCCCTTCCACCCATCCACCAAAACCCTGTCAGTCTGACTGAAAAAGCCAGGGACGCGTGATGGAGGATGATGAAGTGAGTGGATAAGGGGGCCTCTCTTCCCTTTCTCTTTCCACGGAAACGTACTTGTAGCGAATGCCGTGTGTTCTCTCTCTCTCTTTGGCGCGTGTGTGCTCTCTCGCTCTCTGTCTCTCTGATATGAAAAATGAAAACTATAAGGGAGACAATAATAAAAATAGCAGTAAGAGTGGACAGGCCGGAGCAGTCCATTACTCACGGCTGCTTTGGGCCGCGTGGTAAAAATGTGCTGCTCGCTGCAAAAGCATGCATCACCGCCGGCCCAAAACAAATGGCCTGTCTCCGACGTATTTACCTCCAATTGTTCAAGTGCTTGTGGGGAGAGCTACGGCCTGTCCGGACGACTCACGTCTGTCCATCTGAGGGACAAGGGACAGCGCCGCGAACGGAGGACACGAAGAGAGAGACGGCAGCGGGGATGATGACAGCACCGGAAGTGGAGGGGGTGTGACAAAGAGCATATATATAGAGTAAAATCATATAAATTACCATATCAGTCAATATACATGCAACACTTCCAAAGTGACAGATGAATTAAATTGATCAAAAATAAGTTTATCAAAAGTCAACTTCGTTTCAAGCTCCATGGGGACTAGTCTATTTTTAAAAAAATCATACATTCAGTTTAGAGTAGAAAACTAATTTAATATCTACCTTTGCTAGGCTGAGCCAAGGGGCAGGGGCCTATCCCAACCCTTGATGCTGAGTGCCAAGCAGGGAGGCACATTTTTTTTGGAGTCTTTGGTATAACCCGGCTGGGAATAGTACCCCGACCTCCCAGTCTCAGGGGCGGACACTCTAACCACAAGGCCACTGAGTTAATTTTCCAAAGGAGCCAAATGAGATACAGAAAATATTGTGGAGGGCCGGGAGAAAAGGCTTAAAAGTAGTAAATGGCATTGATTTTATACGTTGAGAGTATTATTATGCAATGAAAAGGTGAAAAAATGCCAAATAAAGACCGGCCCTTGATATGAAATTGGTTGAAAAGCATTGGTCTAGGCGAAGCTGTGTGTTCACATAGACATTCATCATTATTATTAGACCTCTCTAATGGTCCTGTCTGAGGTCAGTGACATCAACAACCCATTCATGACCTTTACTGGGACCATGGAAGGATGTGTCAGAGAGTGAGACATGCATGGGAGAGTGGAACATCAGCAGTGTAACGTATAACTACGTAAACATCTACTCATGCTTTGTATACTTAATTATAATTATAATAGTGTCTTTACTTTACTACTTGACTATTACTATTTATTCACACTTTTGAACCTTTTTTATTACTTAAGTAACATTGCATATTTAGAATATGCTCACAATGAGTCACATTCAGTCCTTTGAAAACAGCAGATCTGCAAAGCGGCGATTTGCGACTGCGTAGCAATCAGGTGAGTGTGTTTCTTGTAGATTTTCAGAATAAAGCAAAATAATAAACTAAAACACTTCGATTCTGAATCGGGCATTGTACATAATGACTACCTTTACCATAATACTGCTGCCTGCTTTTAACACATAAATATAAAATAGAACTTCTTCCACTCCCCCTGCTGAACAGTAGCAGGGTAGCAGAGACACACAGGGAACAAAGCAGTGCTATGAAGTTTGCTATTGTCCCTGCAAGGCTCTATGACCATATCAGCCCTTCAACATGGCTGCTAATGATTACATTTGGCAGCATGTCTATGAGGCACTTATCTCTCTACGCTCGGCCATTTGGGTTTTTTAAAGGGCCGATCACAACGCTGCCGGACCCCCGGTAGAGCTGCAGGCTGAGGCCTGGGCCGGGTCCTGGCTCCAAAAACAACCGCCGCTTTACGGTCGAAGCGCTCCCATCTCCTGGTGCGATGCAGCTGTGCTTAATGACGGAGCGCCGCTCTAAACGGCCCTCCTGATTAAGACGGGTGCTCCGCGCGCCGCGCCTGTTTATCTCCGCCGCAGTCGTTAGCCGGGATGGGGCCCGCTAATGACGAGTAGTTTACAATATGGTGCCCACCGCGTAATAGGCCTCCCGTCACAGGAGGAGGGGGGTGGAGGGGGGTGTTTTGGGGGAGAACGCCCATCCTGGTACACGCCGTAGCTTCGTCCTCCTCCTCCTCCACCCGCCACACGGACCCACCGTCTGAAAGACAGAAGGCAGATTAAGGAGCCATAACGATGATGAACAGGAGAGGAGACGGTGTGCTTTATATCTAGATGAGCAGGTACTGCAGCCGGCAGCACTTCAGGATGATGTCTCATGATGATGAGGATGATGAGGATTGTGTGCTCAGGAGGAGGAGAACAAGAACACAAGAACATGCTAGAGTAAAGATTGAACCAACAAATAGCACTTTTATAATAATAATTACTATTCTTTTATTGGGCTAATCATCACCACGGCATGCGAAGGAAATTTGCAAGCGAGAACAGTATATTCGACGACAGCCCACAGTGCATTAAATGCATGATGTGTACAGTACGTGTGCACGTGTGAGCATGGTTGCAGGTTTGCCAAGGGGGAGGCGTGGCGGGGAGTGGGTTGCAGGGTGTCGGCTTCTAATGCAATAAAATGAATAACGTTAAAACCTGACAAAGGAAAGAAGCATGGGAAAAAATGAGAACTGAAAAAGAAAAGGGGGAGAGAGAAAGAGAGAGAGAGAGAGAGAGAGAGAGAGAGAGAGAGAGAGAGAGAGAGAGAGAGAGAGAGAGAGAGAGAGAGAGAGAGAGTTATTTAATTTATGTGGGTAGTGGAGGAGAGTGGCAGTGATACATTGGTTTGTTAGTCAATTGATAAAAGAGAGGAAATTTCTAAAAAACATTCATCACTGCAAGATATGGCCGCCATACATCACCTATTTGCAAAGAACCAGGGCTAATATTTATCCCTGCGTGCGAGGGGACCAGTGACCCTCACACACATAAACACAAGCCCCAGTCCATGCACACACACACAGGCAGGCACACACACACATACACACACGCACGCACACGCACACGCACACACGCACACACACACACACACACACACTCCCCCTCTCTCTCTTTCACAACACGATTCCCACCTCACTGCGACCTAATTAAGCCGAGAGAATAGACGGTAATTGGAAAAAGAAACACCATTGAGCAGCGATCCAGAGGTATAAGAACAGCTAACATGCCACACACCTCAGCCACGATGAAGGCACCCTTTATGTATGCCGTATAAACTGCTGTTTGCTGTTTAATACAGATACATATTGGCCTCACTTGTAGCCCTTTTAGAGCTGGCAGCAGTGAGGCTGTGGTGGTAATGGACTGTCTGGCACAACACAACATACAGCTATGGGCCCCGATAAGGAGGACTGGAGGGAGGGAGGGAGGTGGGCCACGAGGCTCAATGTATTGTGCTGCAAAGTGACAGAGAGAGACCCTGCGCATGTGTGTGTGTGTGTGCTGTGTGTGTGTGCTGTGTGCTGTGTGCTGTGTGCTGTGTGCTGTGTGCTGTGTGTGTGTGTGTGTGTGTGTGTGTGTGTGTGTGTGTGTGTGTGTGTGTGTGTGTGTGTGTGAGAGAGAAGAGAGAGAGAGAGAGAGAGAGAGAGAGAGAGAGAGAGAGTACAGTACAGAATAGATGTGATCTTTCTATTTTTATTTACTGTAAGTGTCTCCTTTATATGTACTAGATGTTGAATCACGGTGCCTTTCACAACCGTGCATGGGTGTGTGTGAGCATGCATGCAATTGTGGGCACATGCACATGCATGCGTGCGTGCATGTGTGTGTATATGTGTGTGCAAGTGTGAATGTGACCTTTTTATTTTTGATGTGTGGGATGTTCACATGCGCATGCATTGTGTGTGTGTGTGTGTGTGTGTGTGTGTGTGTGTGTGTGTGTGTGTGTGTGTGTGTGTGTGTGTGTGTGTGTGTGTGTGTGTGTGTGTGTGTGTGTGTGTGTGTGTGCGGGGGCAGCGCATGTTATGTGCGCGCGCACACACACACACTCCCTGTAATCTATTAAACGTTGCAGCGTTCTGATACATGGCCTCAGGCAGAATCTTTCATCTTCGTCCTCGTTCCTTATTCAATCCGCCGCCCGGCGTGCGGAGGGGGAGACTTTTAAATTGTCAAGGCTGATATTTAATTATTCAATCCCCCGCGATCGATCATTACTTAAAACGCCCCGACCCCCCCAACACACACACACACACACACACACACACACACACACACACACACACACACACACACACACACACACACACACACACACACACACACACACACACACACACACCCACCCCATCAACACACCCCTTTTTTACACCACCCATTAAGACTCAGAGAGAGAGAGAGAGAGAGAGAGAGAGAGAGAGAGAGAGAGAGAGAGAGAGAGAGAGAGAGAGAGAGAGAGAGAGAGAGAGAGAATGTTTTAAGGGGAGAAAAATCACATTTCATTTACAAAAACCAACAAATACACTTGCCGCCCCCCACTAGCGGTATACCATTTAAATCAACAAACAAACAAATAAATATGGATGTCTACTGCATGTGTACACACACACACAACCCAAACACACACACACACACACACACACACACACACACCACACACACACACACCACACACACACACACACACACACACACACACACACACACACACACAGGGGGTTGGGGGAGCGTTGGTATTGGGGCCGTCGTTCGCGTTGCGACTCCTAGCTTGCAGATGGATGACTTTGCGGGGGGAGTGTATTTATTTTGTTGCGGAGGCGACACGGGGAGATTTGTTATTCCCCGGCGTTGGCGAGGGTTTTTCACATTGCTCCACATCGCGGGCACCATATTTCATCACCCCCCCCCCAACATGCACCCCCCCAATCCCCAAACACATTTATTTACAGGGCCCTCTTTCTCCTTCTCTCTTCCTGTACATATATACACTCCCCCTGCTCTCTCTCTCTCTCTCTCTCACACACACACACACACACACACACACACACACACACGCACACACACACACACACACACACACACACACACACACACACACACACAACACTATATACAGGGGACTCATGAGCTGTACATATACTGTATAGACTGTACACACTCTATAAAGAACATGTGTTGTTGCCTGTACAAAAACCCACACGTGTGTACCGGTATAGACTATACTCTCACGCAACTTGTGCTAGTTTGAAAAGGTAATGTAAGCGCATTACCTTTGAAACGCGCGCACGCACACGCACACACACACACACACACACACACACACACATGCCAAGGTGCTCTTCGTGAGTTTTACATGTGGAACTTGCGAGAATATGATAATTTTCACAGTGTTTCTTTTCAGGTCCTCTCTGTCATGTTTCGAGCGCGTATAATTGTTTTCATCCGTCCCCCAACAAGATGTGCTTTTTTTTCCCGTCTCTCGCATGGAACCAGATTAGAACCAAATGTGTTACATCGTATAAAGCCACACCGAGATGACAAATAACGCTGGTGCGATCGAGGCGCGAATCCCAAAATGATATCGTCAAATTACGGCGTCACGCGTTGCCACACGTTCCACGCACATGTTGTTGCACATCGAATCAAACATTCGCAACAACAAGCGTCCCGCGAGTGTCGCCGTCGCACAACAACGGGGCTCTGGGGCCTAGTGTGTCACCACAAACAGTATAGGGGGTGCAGGGATTTTGTCCTGCATGTGTAGCTGATTGTAAAGTGGAATGATGGCAGGTTGTTTAAAAAGGGGTTTTCGAAACAATAAGAGATGCCTAAAACATTTAGAAAACAATGGG
>CM076968.1:33830697-33838197 GCA_039105355.1 Benthosema pterotum
CACACATACTTACATCCACGATGTGTCCTTTAATATCACATCGAATTATTTCAAACAAAAACGCCACCGTGCATTTATTAGTCAATTCATTTATAATTCACTGAACCGACGTGCAGCATGACGTTCAAAAACATTTTAGTATGTTTTTTGTTTAATTATTTACATCCGATTGGCTCATCTATGAAGTGACTGCACGTTCTAACCTGTCAATTAATCAATGATGCTATTCATTCAGTTTGGACTGGCGCTGATAAGGGGAAGTTATAGCTTCTATTCTATCAAGCCTTAAATGGGTAGAATAAAAAATGAACAAACAAATGCATCTGGCTCTGTCAAGAGAAGACTCAAATCGACGCGTTTAAGTCGCATTCCACTGAAATAACAATAAAACCCCACATTCTTACAAATTAATTTGCTTCGTGTGGTCGTAAGAAGTGCAGAAAGAACAATGGAAACTTTCCCCCATGGAAGAAACCAAGAGTTTTACACACACACATACAGAGAGAGACAGGTGCAGCCTATAATGCAGAGCGCTTCCTTTCACCACTTGCGTCAAAGCTTCACCCTATAGTTCCGCGAGACTCTCCGTGCGTAAAGCTGCAGCACTGTGAAAACAAGCACTTGTCTCTCAGTCCACACGCATTGCGCACTCTTTCTCGCACAGTATTGGCCGTGATTGACAAGGAGTGATACTAACTATTCCACTTTCCGCCCCCTGTGCACTTTGACATAGCGGAGGGGGCGACGTTTGAAACTTATATCGTTTAATAATGTGCAACCGAGTTGTCTCAGTCTGTAAGCTATACTTACTTGGACCGCTTTCTCTTCCCCGCTAAATGCACATCTCTGCAACATCTGTTCACCGAAAATAACGCTCACAATATGCTATGGTTCCCTCACACCGAATAACTTATGGATGCTGGGTGGCTCGAGTGGTAATTGATAGTTATCATTGCGCATGCAAAGTTGTCGAAACGGTCAAATAAAAAAAGACCATCATCATCACCTGTTTTACCTCGGGTTGTCTGGGGGTGACAGGTGATGGAAAAATAAACAAATAAAATAAAATGCAATAAAAAAACAGACAAATTAACTTCAACACGAGACTTCCAACACCGGGCAGACGATGAAGTTAACAGAGCTCCTGTGCCATGATGCAAACCCCCGGCCCGGCCTTCTGCGCACACATGAAAGGATAAAGTGTCCTCCGGTCCGGGGATATAAATCCAGTCCCTGTGAGGGAGTCCTCTATAGCCGCCTCTGTTCCTCTCCAGCCCCACCACCACCACCACCGTACAGGCCTCCTCTATGTCAACCACCGGGCCTATTCCTGCTGATGGCTCCCGGACGGTAGCAGGTTGGCCTGGACCGCAGCGCCTCGCCGCCACTCTACTGGGTCGGTGCGTGCGCCACGGCGCACAGCACCTTGTCAACTGTTAAATGTAACATTCTAAAAGGTGATTTTATTTCTTGTTATTCATTCCTAAAATCCGTAGGACGGTACTCTCATTAGGGCGAGTGCGAGGGGGGGCGAATAAGCAAGCATCAACACTTTTTTTCCGCTGTCCATAAGCACCATGGATTCACTTAATAGATCATTAACCAGCGATATGCTGCTGACATGGACGCTTTTTTACATCTCGTCTTCTCCATTACAGCCTCCCGTTATTACCGAAGGGGGAGAGCCGTCGGCGTGATGCGGGCCTGCCTGGATCTATTAGACGGGCGGACTCCGGCTATATTAGAGCGCATTACATCCTAATGGGGGCTGTCTGCCGCTGGCTACACTACACACCATCACCATGCATGCACGGCTCTGCTCTTGCTCTGGGTCGGCCTCAGAGAAAAGACGGTTCACTGGCACTGCCTGCACTGCGCGGCAGGCGCGTTTATTAGGGCGCGTTTGAAGTTGGGAGTTCAAGGTTTGAAAAAAGGTTGTCTGCAGGTAAAAAGGACCGGGAATATGCTGCTGCTATATATACGTCGTTGTCATACTTTATTTATGTGCTAGTTAATAATTAATGTTCGTCGTGTAGGATAGTCTAAATGCAGGTGCAATATAGTTTGGACACTCTAAAATGTGCCCAAGTTGGTCATTTATAGACGTGGGATTTCTCGATATCGTCTAGTTATATAAATATGTTATATAAATATATTGCGAATATACAGTGGCGGTTAAATGTTGTGGATTTGCGCAGGCCTACAGAATATACAGTAGCTTGCCTTACATCATGATAATTAAGTTATATTTTTTTGTTAAACATGAGATGCAAAAGCAAAAATAATAACAACAATCAAATCTATAAGATACAGTACAATTGCGTTATTTTAGGCTGGTATTTATTTTAAATGTATTAAATTATTATTTAGCTATTTAAAATTGTTTTGATAAAATGATTGGTTTGTGACAGTAGTCAGAAATGTGATTGAGAGAGATTATTTAAATCTGAACAGTTTTGCACAGTGCTTCGCTTCATGAGCTATTGATATAATTATCCAGTAGTAAATATAAACTTTGTCAATAAAGTGCAATAATATTTTTCATGCAGCCTATATAGCTACCATTCTAAATCAATCCGTTGATAAACAACATTGCACATCTCAGGTCAATTAACACATTAAACAAGCAATGAGACCTATATCGGTTCTCTTTTTTGGCGCGCGTTCCAAAAACAACACACACACACACACACACACACACACACACACACACACACACACACACACACACACACACACACACACACACACACACACACACACACACACACACACACACACACACACACACACACACACACACACACACACACACACACACACACGCTGATCAATACTCTCTGCTCTACGTTTGTACTCAACCAAGGATATGAAGTGGAAACGAAATGATAATCGAATCGATTCCTCAATTCTGCTCATTTACAAGCAGTCTCCCCTTTGCAGGACGGGGGCCATTCACTCACACTAACTTGTATATACTCGAACGCTTAAAATAGAATAAATACCAAATCAATGGCAGTCATACATCTTATAGTCTATAAATGCTGTGCATGTAAGGCTACAAGAATGAAATGTTTAGCCTATTACATGGCCTATTCATCAGACCTTAACCATATAAGGCTCGTTTGTCATTAGCAGGACACTATAGGCCTATTTGTGAAATCGGACATATTGCTTGGGATGAAGCGATCAATTAAAGTGATGCTAAAAGAAGATCTGCAAAGCACAGCCAAGCAGCAGTGCCGTGTTTTTTGTTGCGCTGCTTGTCCACGTAGGGGCAGCCTTGAGCCTTAGGTTGAAAACATTCCTCCGCTTGTTTTTGCTTCCAAACCTATAATGCAAGCTGGAAGCCTTCAGATGAGCGCTCTGCTTTTGTCAAAAAATGTGTTGCTTTTGTAAAGAGGGAAACGGTGAGTAGCCTATAACACGGATGTAAGCCACAACTAAAGTATATGTGGATATGTCAAGACTCTAGGCGTGAAGCGCTTTAATAATGACTTTTAGAGCACTCATTCATAAAACGACGTGCCCTTAGTGATGATATAATTTAAGTAATGTGGAACTATTACACAGGAGATTATAACAAATCTTGCCATTAGCTAGGTGGAAAAGACAAAAACACATTACAAAGGGCTTAAATCATTTTCAGGAGAGCCTTAATAGGCGCCTGCTCCTTTCAACACATGATAATTTCAGTGTCTGATGGATGGTGTGCTATATGTAGCCTATTGGCAATTCCAGTAGTGTGATGGTTACAAATAAACATGAATTCAATGTTGGAATGCCAGGCAGCTTTTCAACTGGTAATGTGCAATTATCAACTTAACCCATTCCCGATGAATGTCGGTAATAACATATGGATTACACTTTGGAACAGCAAATGAGCCCCCCCCCCCAACACACACACACACACACACACACACACACACACACACACACACACACACACACACACACACACACACACACACACACACACACACACACACACACACACACACACACACACACCTCCCTCCCACCCACCCCTATGTGCTTTTAGGGGAGTCAGTCAGCTGACTGTCTGTAGCTGTCAACTATGAGAGCCCCCACCACCATCACCTCCCTCCGTCTCCTCCTCTCCTCCCTCTCTTCCTCTATCCCAGCTCGGGGCGCCGCTCCCATTGGACGGCCGGGCTGCGTTGGACCCGTTGGAACCTGCCCCTCCGCGCGCGACGTCACCGCGCGCTATAAGGATAAA
Source organism: Benthosema pterotum (assembly GCA_039105355.1). Classification (NCBI taxonomy): domain Eukaryota; kingdom Metazoa; phylum Chordata; class Actinopteri; order Myctophiformes; family Myctophidae; genus Benthosema; species Benthosema pterotum. The sequence goes on from CM076968.1 coordinate 33,834,938, forward strand.
GCTGTGGCTGGGCTGCGAGTGCAGTCTGCTGGATACTCGGGAGTAGAGAGAGAGTCGAGAGAGAGGCGAGCCTTAAAACCTCTGCGGTGCAGAGCTGGTAAGCTGCTTCTCGGCGATAATCAGACGCCCTATTACTCGATCTACTGTACGCTTTTTCTGTAGCGTTGCTCCTGCGTTCTTTTCCTGGCGAAAAACGGACTTACAAAAACAAGAAGTTGATCCGAGGACTGGTGCCCGCTTCAACGTATATATACGTGGTATTATTGATTCTTTTTTATTATTATTTATGTCGTTTCTTGTGCTGTGAATATACACTTCTACTGAAAGGACTGAGATTTTTTTTTTGTTTTAACTTTTGCACTGAGACGCATTGCTTTTCTACCTCCACTCCTGGTCGGTGTGCCAGATTAGCCCAGCAGAAGTAGGCTAAATGACGCAAATTCCGATGCCGTTTGCAGCGCATTAGTCTGAAAGTTTTCCTCCACTTTTTCATCGTTTTCTTTTTTCCCCACCCCGTTCGACTCGGTGTTTAATGCTCCAGCGACCCAGTGCGCAGCAGCAGCAGCGGTGGAGGATCCAAAAGAACTATTGCATGAGACAAGAGAGGAGAAACGAGGAGGAGGCGCTGATTAACAAGTCAGTTTTTGCGACGCTGGCAAGCAGCACCTTTGCAAGTCTGCAAAAGGGCCGCGGCGGCAGCAGCAGCAGCATGAGCGCAGACATGAGCATGGGCCCGGAGCTCCCCAACAGCCCGCTGGCTCTGGAATACGTCAACGATTTCGACCTGATGAAGTTCGACGTGAAGAAGGAAGGCCTGGCCGGCCTGGAGCGCGCCGGGGTGCGCCAGTGCACCCGCCTGCAGCCCCAGGGCTCCGTGTCGTCCACCCCCATCAGCACGCCGTGCAGCTCCGTGCCATCCTCGCCCAGCTTCAGCCCCACGGAGCAGAAGAACCACCTGGAGGAGCTCTACTGGATGCCCAACGGCGGCTACCACCAGCAGATGGACCCGCAGACCCTCAGCCTGACCCCGGAGGACGCCGTGGACGCGCTGATCGGCGCCCACGGCCACCCACAGTCCGCGCACGCCGTCCAACAGCAGCTGCAGGCGCAGCAGGCGGCGGCGGCAGCGGGAGGCTTCGAGGGCTACAGGCCGCCACACCACCACCACGGCCACCACGGCGGCCACGCGCAGCAGCACCACCACCCGTACGCCGGCGGCCTTCCACACCACCCGGACGAGCTGACCGGAGGACACCCGGGCGCCGGACACAGCCACCCGCACGCCCAGCACCATCATCACCACCACCACCACGGCGGGGACCCGGACGACAGCCCGGGTCCGGTGTCACCGGAGGACCACCAGCCGCTGCACCACCACCGCCACCACCACCACCACCTGGGCGGAGCAGGAGGGCACCACGGCTCCGGCGGCGGCGGCAACGTGGAGGACCGCTTCTCCGACGACCAGCTGGTGTCCATGTCGGTGCGCGAGCTCAACAGGCACCTGCGAGGCTTCACCAAGGACGAGGTGATCCGCCTGAAGCAGAAGCGGCGGACCCTGAAGAACCGCGGCTACGCGCAGTCGTGCCGCTACAAGCGCGTGCAGCAGAAGCACGTGCTGGAGAACGAGAAGACGCACCTGATCGCGCAGGTGGAGCAGCTCAAGCAGGAGATCGGCCGGCTGGCGCGCGAGCGCGACGCCTACAAACTCAAGTGCGAGAAGCTGACGGGAGGCAGCGGCGCGGCGGCCGTGCAGGCGGCGGTGCAGCAGCAGCAGGGGGGCGCGAGCACGAACGGGTTCCGCGAGGCGGGCTCCACCAGCGACAACCCGTCGTCACCAGAGTTCTTCATGTGAGTTGTAATAAGCCTTTTTCTCTGGTTTGTTTTTGTTTTTGTCGTGACCCCAAAAACCATCCCAGCAACCTTCTCATCTCCTCCACAACAAGCGATGCTGATGATGAACTATAAAGTCGATAATAATCAACGCCCTCTCCCTTAAACCACTTAACTGAACTTGGACAGCTTTTTTCTCCCCCTGTCTCCAGACCACACACACCAAAAAGAAATAGCCAATCTACAAACTCACACAATGTTGCTATAGTGCTTGTAGATTCGGCTGTTTTCTTTGGCTAAAATGTGTTTCCCCCGTCCCCAGACATATGGATGCTGGGGGGTTCAAGTGGATAACATGGTTATGACTATACTAATAACGGTAAACAATTATATTCATATTAGAAAGAAATAATCCATCGAATACTATTCTCATATAATCGTTTTCTTTCCCTCCATCCACTACCACACACACGTTTGACAACTGAAATATACAAAGAGCAACAAAAAATGTTTAAGAGGAGGTTTTTTGATCAAAAAAGTCGCAGCAGCATCTTTGTAGACTAGTTGCTTTGTAGTTTGAAGAGACATTTTCCCCTCCTACTCCTTCGAAGAGGATTTTTTGTCGGGCTGAAGAACTTTATGCTCCTTTGTATAGCCTATACAGCTTTTTAGTGTAAAAGTGTGTGGTGGATGTCTCATAGCCTCCGTGGCGCCGAGGCAAGTTGTCTCTCTGCTCACAATTCTGTTTCCCTCAACAACAACAACAACAACAAAACACAAACTCCATGACATTGTTATGAAACGACGTAGGCCTGGCCTCATCATCAAGCCTACAACACAGTGATGACGCAAGAGACAGTGCGTTATATGAGAGCGACATTCAAACAAGTGGTGTATGGGCCCGCAATATAAACCTCTCTCTCCACAAAAAACAACACCACGACAACACACAAGACTCCAACATTTATGCAAACTTTATCTGTCTGTTCAAAATCCCGCCGGGGGTCCATGTTCATGACACACGGGTTGGACATTTTATGCAACATCTCCTCCATTGATTTATTGCCTGCTTGGTTATATTCCCGAATATATATTGAAAAACAGAAAAAATCTCTGCATTAAAATATTAATAATCCCTGCATGCTGGACATGTACGGTTTAATAATTTCTATTTTGTACCTTTTACCATCATTCTCGTTGTATATTAAGAGCATGTCGTTGATCTGCAGCTTCTTCTCTCATAGTTTTTTTTTGTTTGTTTGTTTTTGTGGCGTTTTTTGGGGGTTGGGGGTTGGGGGTGTTATTGGGTTATAGAGAAATGCAACGGGGACATACATTACAGCAGGACTGCCGGTGCAGTGTGTGACATTAAATGGGTGGGGGGGGGTCTGTTATTATTAGGCTTGTAAATATTATGCAACCAACCG
>CM076968.1:33843197-33888197 GCA_039105355.1 Benthosema pterotum
GTGAAACAGCAAGTACACTCAAAGTTACAACAGAATGGTGACATAGGCCAATTGTCAAATATTAGGCTACATAAGGAAGAGAGAAAACAAGTTGAAAGTAGCACTGCAAGGCGTTGCAAGTAGTGGATGTCACTTATTTCACCATGCAGATAGACCCCCATGTCTCCTCTTTGATGTGAGTAAAGACAGATTAATGTTGCAGTGTTTGAAAAATAATTCAATTATTTGACACAGTATTAGCTGTCACACAATATTCATGTCTTGGCTATTTTCAGAGACAGAGCAATACACACACTATTGACTGATGTGATTGTGTTTGTGAGATATTTGAAATCTATTATTGATTCAATCAGTGGCTTTATAGCATCTCATTACATCATGAGGGGGATAGACGAGGGATGGTAATATCTGAACCCCTGGGTGTTCATTTAACCCAGTGTGCAAATGAAATCTAATTTAATGTCAGTTTTCAACTTTTAGACGATACAAGTGCTGCATACATTACACTCAGTTTTGCACTATATGCAAGCACCGCCGAGGGTATAGCCTGTATAATGTTGCATATAGCACTTTTAGAGGGTACACCATCCATTTGGATGCATAGTCCTGCACTATGCAAGTTGAGGGTGTATAGGGTTGCATACTGTATATTTTAATTTGTATTAATTTAAATCCAGCGATTTACTATGATGTTGTATACTGTATTCAGTGCTACCTTTGTGTTGTATTATAATGGCTGTGATGTCATTGGCAACTTAATTTACCTCTCCGGAGCAGACCTCTACGAGTCTTATCGTAGAGTAGACTCTCAGATTTTGCCATGACTTAGAGAAATACACTATACATGCAGAGTATAGGCATACAGTTACTTTGCATACGTTGCATATACATGCTTTACAAAAAGCAAATGTGATGCCATGTCCACAAAATGCCTGAGACATTTAGCATCATTGGCTTTATTAATTCATCCATAGGTAACTTAGTGTGCAACTATAACCGAATAGATGTATATGCCCTATTTGGTTATACATTTGCACACTATCAAAGTTAGACAACGACTCAGGGAACAAAGGAAATAAAACATAACAAGGAAATCAGAGTTCATCACGACCCAGACAGACACATAAGGAAACAACAAGGAACCAAAATTAGCACTCCAGGATTTTGACTACGCATGCAGGAGCATACAGTTACAACATTGGCCGCTTTACTTTTTTTTTTTTTTTGAAAGCCAATATGATTAATGAACGGCTAAGCCAGACTCACAGAATGCATGCATGCCATGAAACATGGTATACAGTATACAGAGCTGGGGAAGAGAGAGAAGGGAGGAGGTGGAGGAGGGGTGAGGGAGGGCGGGGGAGTGTAGGAAGTCAGCATGCGGCGTGGGCTCAACGGAAGAGCCAAGGACACAGTGACCAGGCATAGGCAGGCATACTGTAATGATTTTAGTCTCCGATCACACATCCAGGCCCACCCATTGAGATCCTATCTGCATTCAGCCCTCCGCCCGCGCTCTCTGCCAGGCATCCAGCTTCCTATATACACTACACCTCCTCCCCCGGCTTCCTAAAACGGCACACGCAGTGGCAGGGAGTAACCGAGTACGCGTACTCATTCAGTGTACTGCGCTTAAAGCCTCACTATGTATAACGTTTTCCAACAAATAAAATTGCGTTGGGTCTGTTCTGATTTGTAGTGTGCAATATAACTTATACAATCGAGGTGGTTTGCTCTTCTATTGAGACGTTTAGATGGTGTCAAAGGTCACATCACAACACAGGATCTGACCCGGATCACATGAAAAGATTTCAGCACAACCCGGACCCATGAACAGCATATCGTCGGCCCAGAGTTGATGATAACTGCCTTTTCTGTTTTCATGGGGAAGACTTTTGCAGGAAAATAGCCAACCAGAGAAGCGCAAAACACATCAAGCTGCAACGCCTTTTCGAAGTTGTTGGCTGGCTATTGTCTGCGATGCTGCATGGGGTTTAAGTTTCCACTGTGAGGTATTTGTTTTACTTGGAAATACTGGAGTATTTCCAATTATTACAGATGAATATATACAGGAGATTTGTATACATGAAAAACATATAACACATTCTGTGTAATGAGTATAGGCTGTTTTTAGTTTTGGTGCTTTAAACAAATGTTGGTGCCAACTACTTTTGTTAAAAGTCTGAATACCAGATGTTTACTTATGACAGAATATTCTTACATTGTGCTATTCATCTGTTGGGTGGAAACCTCAACCGTTGAATGTTGATGATCTTTTGTGACATGTAGTGTGATCAAGTATACGGTGTAAAAATCATGAAAAAACAAAGCAAAAAAAAAACACGTTAGAACATGAGATAAGACGTTTCTGCCCCAACAGAGATAAATTGATACTCAAGTAAAAAAGAAAAAAAATGAGAGTACTTCTTTACACCCGTGACTATACAGTACTGTATCTTCCAGGAGCGAGACAGCATGCAGAGAGAGAGAGAGAGAAAGAGAGGACCAGAGACAAGACGCTCTGGGATGCTCTATTCTTATTGCCGGATGCCCTACAAATCTTTTAGCATCGTACCTAGACATCCACAGAAAAGGTAGCCGATGTTGGACTCTCGCCAAGGCTTAGTGTATAGGAGGAGAAAGGCACGCTCTCTCTTTCTCTCTGCGGGTATTTTAATATTTGTCCATAGATAGCATTTTCACCCAGCGACTAAAACCCAGCCCCGGATGCTATGTTAAACACTCGCATATAGATTGCATAAGGATGTCACAAGCCCCGATGTGTGTGTGTGATATGAACAAATTCATTATCTCTCTCTGTCTCTCTGTGTGTTTGTTATGTGTGGAGGGTTAAAATTATAACCTGGTTATCTAGTGTTTATACACTCATTATGTTCATTTAATTGTTGTAGTGTGACCCCCCCCCTCACACACACACACACACACACACACACACACACACACACACACACACACACACACACACACACACACACACACACACACACACACACACACACACACACACGTAAACCTGCACCCATGGCAGCCCAGGATATCGGCCACACCGGCAGACCATTGACTCTCATTGGAAGTGACTTCCCTGCTGTTCGAAATCACAACGATTTCCAGGGGAATTAAGGCAGACATTTCCCAAAGGGTGCACGGGCACGTGAGCGCAAGTGAACACACACACGCACGCACGCATGCACATGCACACACACACACACACACACACACACACACACACACACACACACACACACACACACACACACACACACACACACACACACACACACACACACACACACTGACTAGAGCATTAACGAAATGCTCTAGTCAGTGTGGGAATGAGGGGAATGAGATGTGTTGGTGCATGGTGTTTTTGCAGTGCGTGTATGTGTGTGTACGTGCGTGCTCGTGAATGTGAGTGTGTGTGCACGCGTGCGTGTGTCTATAGTATTTATCCATGCGTGCCTAACAAAATCAGACTGAAGGAATACATTGGCTCTAATCACTATTCATCTATTTGTGGAATGTGGAATCTATAGGTCTAGTATATTGTTCAGCTATCTCCACCATCTGATGCCTTACATTGAAGGTATTTATTATGTTCTATTGTTCTTTTCTACAATTTTGCATACATTTATTCTAATATAATAATATTGTAGTATACTATATGAGGTGTGTGAGTGTTTTTGACGGTACTAGTAGGATCATGTAGGACATTAATACACAAAAATACAAAAAGTTCATGCAGAATATAAGGGGGTGCTGCTCAACATCCTACTTTTGTGGATGCTGTTGTTGTATGTACACAATATCGGTGACGGTGTGTGTGTGTGTGTGTGCGTGCGTGCGTGCCCGTACGATTGTGTGTGCGATGGAGATTGGCTTCTCCTCAGCATCTAACCATTCTCACTGCACTGACTGACTGGACCCGAGTCAACGGCAATCAATCTTAAGTACGATCTGCTTCTCCCTCTCTCTCCTTCTCTGCCTCATCTTCACTCCTTCAATCTGCAGGCTCTTAGCCCGGCCCTGTCTGGCCCTCGCTGTTGCCATATCTTTCGAGATAAATACGCAACCACGTCTAATGACAACATGCTCAAAACAAGCGACAAGCAATAATGGAACTGAGACTCATAGCTATTTCACAGTAGATGATCTAGAAACTATAGCCTGTAGATTTGCTATTTGCAAAAAAAAATCTAAAAAAAAGAAGCTTGACATTTTGAATATCGTTCAAAATGTTTTAACAAGACAAATCTGATACAGAGGATCCCTGACACAACAACAATACTGTATATTCACTATACTCCCTGGTGGCGGTTGCACGCTGTGTCACGTGCCTAAATTAGCCAGATCCCTGGGACAACAACAACAACAACAACAACAACAACAACAACAACAACAACAACAACAACAACAACAACAACAACATATATTCAAACACAGATACATATCAATTTTGGAGGTCCTTGACATTAACATGTTTGAAAACGACAGAATTTAACAGCAATTAGGTATGTGTACAGCAACTATAAGCGGACATGGCAACACGGCTAGGTCGTCTCACATCAAGACAACATCACTGCATACTGCATCTGCTATTTATCTACAGCGTGTTAACTCCCACACACACACACATACACACACACACACGCACACACACACACACACACACACACACACACGTGCACACGCACACTCATCGCAATAATTCTATCAGCGCAGTTTTGCACAAACAGATGCACATAAACAGACAATTATTTACTGTAAGTGTTTGCCCAGTAAATAACACAGTTCATAAGGTTTGTTTTATATTTTTACCCTTGGCCTCACTTTGTAGTGCATAAGTCTAGATGCACCGGCACACACACACATGCGCACGCAGCCACACACGCACATGCACACACGCGGCTTGCAATCGCACAGAAACGTACACACAGATATGGACACACTTGCAGACACTTTTCTTCCTTTCTCTTTTATATAAACTCACATGCACGCATACGTGTACACACACACACACACACACACACACACACACACACACACACACACACACACACACACACACACACACACACACACACACACACACACACACACACACACACACACACACACACACACAGTCCCTTGCATCCTGTGGCAATATCGCTGACCCATCACTCTAATCACATTTCCTAATGCCCATAATTCACTTTCTATGTAATGTGGAAAATCATTATTTAGCAGGAGCAAAAAAATAAACTAAAAACAATATATTGTATATATTGTTTTCATTTAATAACAGTCTTACCCACATATTTCTATCGACTAAATTATCACATGTGCACCATGGGGGGAAAAAGGGAAAGGAAAAAGATGCTTATATAAGTGTATGTGTTATTACATCAAAAGTGATGATTATGAACGAACGTTTTCCTACCACAGGCACACAGTAGCAGCCTGGCGTTAACTGCAGGGTTTTGGCCAACCAAACCCCACTTCACCTCAACTTAATTTATCGCCTCTGTCGCCTGGAAACCTCACATGTCCCAAACTATGACTGTGTTGACAGGATTCCAGTTCATAAGGAGAGCAGATCTACAAGCTGAATGCATGTCTGGTACTTATTGATGCTTTTGTGTGATGCTTCTGCAGTTCGTATAATCAGGTTGATACTTTACTGGAAAAAAACAACAATTAAACAATTAAAATATGTTCAAATAAGAGGTTTCTTCCTGACCAGTACATTACAGTATATGCTTCATTGGGTGTCACGTATGTGTGTGTGTGTGTGTGTGTGTGTGTGTGTGTGTGTGTGTGTGTGTGTGTGTGTGTGTGTGTGTGTGTGTGTGTGTGTGTGTGTGTGTGTGTGTCTGTGTGTGTGTCTGTGTGTCTGTGTGTCTGCGTGTCTGCGTGCGTGCGTGCGTGCGTGCGTGCGTGTGTGTGTGTGTGTGTGTGCCTGCGTGTGTGTGCAACTATGAACTTTGTTTAGTGAACAAAATGTTATTTTGTGTTATGTTAATGAATTATGTTGTGTATATTAATGTTAATACAATTAAAATTGTTGTATAGGGGGTACCAACGGCGCGTCAGACCTCCCACTCTGCATGCAAACTGAACCGTAGTGGAGAGCTGCACTGTCCCTGTTGACAAAGTCCCATTCTATCCTATTGCCCTACTTGCCCCAGAACAGGGATCAGGGCTAGAAGCGAAAATGTTTACGCCCATTTGGGGCGTTTCTGTTCCTCTCCATTTGGTTTGGTTTCCCTGTTCTTCTATTGAGACCTTTAGTTCCTGTGTGTCTGTAGGTTGGACATGACCTTTGACACTCCTCTTTCAGGTAACACAAATCTAAAGTCATTTTCTGTTCCTGAGCAAGCAGGCAGGCTCTATGAGGTAATAAATACACATGAACAATCAGCACTCGTGTAGGAAAGACAAAGGTTCAAATCCGGTGGGGCCAGAACAGCACAGACACCTTCCTAACAATAACGTTCAGCTTAAGGTGGCGAAGCGGGTGCCAATTTGGTCACAACCGGTCAATGGGCCGGTGTGATAGATACCTATATGGGCCCGACCATGGCCGCAGCCCGTCGATGAAAGTGACCCATGTGTACATCTCTCGCTTCCGGGACGCGAAACCCAATTCCTGGGAGGGATTGATCGGTGTCTGGCCACGGCGGGGATACGGCCGGAGGGAGAAGATAAGAGCAGACATGGGGCGGTCAATGATACCTATATGATCCAACCACCAAGCCCTCACTGCACCGCAGGGCAGGAACTCCAAGAAGACACAGCATCCCGTCACGTTATGGACGCTCTTTAAAGGCAGACGATGCACATTTCATGGTCACGCTTAAGCAGAGGTGTAACGTAACCTGTGAGTATTTCCAATAGATTTGAAATACTTTATCTCAGAAGCAAACATTGTACTTTTATTCCATAGGTATTCTAAAACTTTACTTTCCTATTGTTCTGAATTGCATTGTTATCCTTACAATCATTGCATTAAATACATACTCATATAGCCCTTATACAAGCTCACAACGTGTTGTATGTTTGGAGTTTGGTTTTACTTTTGTAAATATATATTGAAATACTTTTGAGCTTTTACTCAAGCAAATGTTGCTCACATGACTTGCATTTGAAACAGTATTTCTACATTGCTTTTTGTTTTGATACTAAATAAATACACCACTTTTTTAAGCTATGCTTTTAGAAGAGAGAGAGAGTGAAAAAGATAGAAATGCGGCATATAGTTAGTGGTGAGGATGAAAAGAGCCAGAAACAGGATGATTTGCACATGACAGCCTTGACATCCTTGAAGAACGTGAATAACGGTCATTACTGACAAAATCATGGCTCCATCACTATTGGAAGTAAAAGTTTCATGCTCCTTTGGGGGGGGGAATCCAATAAGACATTAATGTGATGATACAGTGGCCAAAATCCAAAGACAATTTTCTTGCTATTTTATTTTTTCCACCCTCTTTTTACCTACCATTGCCAGAGCACAGACAAAAAAAAGTTTCGGGGGAGATTCCCCACACGATACTGGGAGCTCCAGATGACAACATGAACTTGTAAGACTTTTTTTTTTTTTTTTTTTTCGTTTTTAATTTAATATTTATCTGCAATTGAATGTAATGCCTCAGTACTTATCAGGGTGGGCGGGGGTGGGGGGTGCTTGGGGGGTTCAAATATGATTCTTTTGGGGGTCACGGCCAGAAAATGTTGAGAGGCAATGGTCTACTATACAGAGTTATCGTCGCGATTCGTCAGTCTGTTATAGCAACAGCTATCGAGCGAAAAGAACAACACAAGATCCACAATTGTATGTGTGCACACAGTAAAAAAAGAGAAAAAAGTTAATTGAACCCTGAGAGTGTAAAAACCATCCCTTAGGATTTGGCGTGTGTGGTGACTCGTGTGCGTGTGCACGTGTTGTGTATCATCTCTGCCGTGTGTAACAGGAGCGGATGTAACATGTCCCATTTGGGGGGGCAAGAGAACATGTTGGAGGGGCAAGAGAAAATGGCTGGTGGGCAGCTTCATCGCCCGTGACGCTTCGCGCCAAAGGCGATGAAGCCGCACCCATACCATTTTCAGTTACAGCACCTTTATTAGGGAATTAAGCATCAATAATAACATCAGCTGTTGTTGAAGTTGCAACAGACACGCAGCATGCATAAAGCTAAAGGTCTGACTCAGAGAGTTTTCTGTTTTCAATGATGAAATGCTGTTGGTTTAGTGGTGACACAGCTGTAGTTAGTTAGTAGCAGTAGGAGTGTTTCACATCATTTTAAATAAAGGCACTTTAATTTGAAATATCTTGGGTTGTTTTGCATGCCATCGTGTTTGGTGGGGCAGTCAGGGCATTTAGGCCCGCATTGCCCCCCCATGCCCATGCCTAGATCCGCCCCTGGTGTGTAACAGTATGGCCTCTCTCTCTCTCTCTCTCTCTCTCTCTCTCTCTCTCTCTCTCTCTCTCTCTCTCTCTCTCTCTCTCTCTCTCGATGTGAGGTAAATAATTGAATGGATCCATTAATAAATAAAGTGCAGGGGGAGGTGGTGGGGGGTAGAAGACGGGTCACTCATCTTTACAATCACAGCATAAAGACTGGCAGGTGAAAACACTCACGCCTTGATTTACACTCCCCAGTGGTCGGTCGCACGCAGTGTCACGCGCCTGAAATGGCTATAGATCTATACACTGTATATATCTTGAACACATAGACTGATGTTGAGCAAGGGTGCTGTTCTGTAGATCTTGCAGATCTAACATTTTAGATGTGTGCAACTGTCCGTCGGGCATCTAAGTGTATATAAATCAGGCCACACAACCGCCTGCACCCTCTCCCCCTCGTTCCTCTCTTCCCCATTCTCTCCATCTTACCTCCACTCCCCCATGCTTCCTTTATGCCTCTTCCTCTTTCTCTCCACCTATCTCTCGTTACTTCCCCTCCCCTCCACTCCACCTTTATCCCTCCTTCGAACTTCTCCTTTCCCTCTGTCCTCCTCTCTCTCCCCCTCTGTCTCTTCCTCTCCACACGTCTCCCCCATTTTTGTCCCCCACCTCCCTCTTGCCCTCTCCCTACCCCGTCCCCACCTTGCCCTCTATACTTCCCCTTCAGGGCAGGATCTAGGCATGGGTATGGTGGGGGGCAATGCGCCCCTAAATGCCCAAACAGCCCCACCAAACATGATGGCATGCAAAACAACCCAAATTTCAATTTCATATTTCAATATTTTCATATTTCAATTTAAAGTGCCTACAGAAGTCTCTGAGTCAGACCCTTAGCTTTATCTATGCTGCCTGCCTGATGCAACTTCAACAACAGTTATTATTGATAGTTACTTGTTTAATAAAAGCCCCAAAAAGATCGAAAATGGTGTGGGTGCGGTATGGGGCGAAATTCATCATACAAATTCCCTACATGCATTCCCTCTGCCTCGCTCTCTCAGTTGCTCTCCCTTCTCTCTCCTCATGCGTTCACTCTCCAAGCTGTCCCCCCCCCCCCCCCTCCCAATTGTGAAATGTTACATCCGGGCCTGCTCCCCTCCCCTCACAGAGGTGTGCAGACCCAGCTAAGCAGCATGAAGCTGTCCTGTGCTGTACAGTGAAGTGTAAGGCGGCCATGCAGCTCTGGGAGCAGGATGTGGCATTTCAACACGTTTCCTCTTTCTGATCCGCAGGGACAAGGGGCCGACTTCCTGTCCAACAGGTGGACGGAGGCAGAACACAGAGCTCTATATATACTGTATGCACCGCCTCACTGCATGCCGGGTTCAGGCTCTCTACCTTTCATCCGTCTTGCAGCCAGGGGCGGATCTAGGCATGGGCATGGGGGGCAATGCCCCCGTAAATACCCAGTCTGCCCCCCCAAACACGATGCCATGCAAAACAACCCAAGATATTTCAAATTAGAGTGCTTATATTTAAAATGATGTGAAACTACTGCTACTACTGCTACTAACTACAGCTGTGTCACCACTAAACCAACAGCATTTCATCATTGAGACAGAAACAGAAAACTCTGAGTCAGACCTTCAGCTTTATGCATGCTGCGTGTCTGTTGCAACTTCAACAACAACTGATGTTATTATTGATACTTTACTTGACTAATAAAAGTCCTGTAACTGAAAATGGTATGCCCCCATACGCCCCCATACCATTTTCTCTTGCCCCTCCAACATGTTATCTTGCCCCCCCAAATGGGGCATGTTATATCCGCCCTTGCCCCCGAAATAAATGATGGTTTGAAAAACGAAACGTTTTCCCTTAATATGCTGCAACAGTGAGTGCACCCAGGGAAAGGCTGGGAGCAGCCGCCGCCGCTGGAAATGGGAATACCAAATTTGTGGTTTTAAAACGTATAGAATTTTAAGAGACTCAATTATCGGCTAGTTTAAAAAGTCGTAGTGGCTCCTGGTAGGATGTCTCGCAGTACTTACTTACAGGGTATGTTTGGCTCCCTGCGAAACATCTAATCTAGGTGGATTTTCACATGAGAATACTTGTATTAATTTTGTATAGTGAGTGATTTTCTTCACCCATATTGTGACCTGTGACCTGTTTCATTTCAATGGGTTAGAAAATATGCTATAGGATAAATAAGAGAAATAAGTTATAGGATCTTTGGAACAGACTGAAGGACAAAATACGGTAGGAAAAAAAATCGATAATAATTTTCAGAAAAAACAGAATTCTCACTTTCCGGTCTTTGTCTGTCTCTGTCTCTCTCTCTCTGTCTGTCTGTCTGTCTGTCTGTCTGTCTGTCTGTCTGTCTGTCTGTCTGTCTGTCTGTCTGTCTGTCTGTCTGTCTGTCTGTCTGTCTGTCTCTCTGTCTCTCTGTCTCTCTGTCTCTCTGTCTCTCTCTCTCTCTCTCTCTCTCTCTCTCTCTCTCTCACTCTCATCATACAAATTCCCTACATGCATTCCCTCTGCCTCGCTCTCTCATTTGCTCTCCCTTCTCTCTCCTCATGCGTTCACTCTCCAGGCTGTTTTTTTTTTTCTTTTCTTTTTTCCCCCTGTTCATTTTATGGCCCGATCTCGTTTTAGATTTCCTCGTTTGGAAGTTGCCACAACGCTCTCCACTGCCAACATCTGTAAGTGGTTTGGAGGCGAGAGACAGCATGGAAAAAAACATCAAAAATAAAAAAGGGAAAGAGAGACAGAGAGAGCAGAGCAGAGCTGCTGTGCTGTGCTGTGCTGTGCTGTGCTGTGCTGTGCTGTGCTGTGCTGTGCTGTGCTGTGCTGTGCTTCCAAAACATTTCAGTTTGTGACCCCCCAAAATACTCATATCTGGAACTGGGGTGGTGAGACATTACATTTAGGCTGATGGTTCTAGATGGTTTATTATAGGCCAATGTGTATGTAGTTTGCCTTTTGACGCAGTAGTCGCCTAATGGTCTAATGAAAAAAAAAACACTTTGTTTTAAGTCCCTAAATCATCACTTGTCACCTGGAGGTCGATCCCGACTCACACACCGAGGGCCACTGCTGTATGGCCCTCGGTGTGTGAGTCGGGATCTCGGTGTGTGAGGATACTCTTATCCACCTGCAGCCACCCAGAATCAAATCAAAGTAAAAATATCATTGCTGTCAGGAAGAAATGCCTTTAATTACTCAGTTTTCTGGTAAAGCAACGACCTATAGATCATACTACAGCATTGCACAAGCTCTCACTATACCGGTATATCTTCAGCTTCACATGGTCAGCACCTGCCACCAAACAATTTGAATGCTATAGATTAGAGAAACTTTAACATGAGTTACAGGAACTTATGCTAAACGCATACTTGTTACGTCCTGTTTTTGGTCAGATCCTTCTGAAAGAGTCAAACATGACTCCAGTGCTTTAATAGGGAGGGGAAGGTATTTGGAACAGAGGAGTTCACATTGTGACTGAAAAGGTATATTATTGATACAAAGTGTTGATAAAAACACTGAGAATAACCACCTTGTAAGTCATGGGTGTCAAACTCTGGCCCGTGGGCCAAATTTGGCCCGCTGTGTAATTTCATTTGGCCCTCGAGACATTATCAAATTAAAGGGGAAGACCACCCATTTTCAACATTTCAATATGTCATTAATATACCTTAGACATGTTGTGTGGACATGATAAAAAAAGTTTCCCCAATTCTGTATTTCCTAAAAATGGAGGTCTGAAACAATCATTAACATGGTGAAATAGAGCTGATGACATCGCAAGATGTATTTCACCATGTAAATGAATTGTAAATTTTCTTTCAGACCCATTTTTCCTGAGAGGGCACAAATGGAACCAAATGGACCTGCTAGGGTCCATTTGGTTCACATTTGTACCCTCTCAGGAAAATTTTGAAAATGGGTTCAGTTTTAACTTTTGGTCCACTCTGTATCTGAGTTTGACACCCCTGTTGTAGGTGAATCAATTTTGAACAAAAGTCGAACATTGCCGTGAACTTACCCAAAGGAGGAAGTGAAAGCCAAGTGTTCCATTGACTTTCTTTTAGCTATTCACCACTTTTAGTCATTAAGGCAATTAATTAGTTATGTGAGTCTTTGACTCACCTCAACTCCCCTATACCCAACCCTGAGGATGTAAAGCCTTTGTCCTACTGCCGTCCAACACTCCCTGCTGAGCTACTACAGCAGCCTGGAGTATATACAGTGACAAATGTCACCCTCCCATGAGCATTGGGACAATACTGTTCGCATGGACCTGTGACAAATAATAAGCCAGATGCTCTGTGGTGAATTTGAACATACAGCTTCTGTGACAGTGGTCATGCAGGGAGGGACTTTACCACTGCACCACTGAAGCATCTGAGCAGATTTGTAAGGACTTCTGAACAGGGGCGGATATAACATTTCTGAATTGGGGGGGGGGGGGGGGGGGGGGGCAGGAGAAAATGGTAAGGGGGGGCGCTTCATCGCCCGTGTCACGAAGCGATGAAGCCCCACCCATACCATTTTCGGTTACAGGACTTGTATTAAGCAATTGAGCATCAATAATAACACCAGTTGTTGAAGTTGAAACAGACACGCAGCATGCATACAGCTAAAGGTCTGACTCGGAGAGTTTTCTGTTTTCAATGCTGAAATGCTGTTGGTTTAGTGGCGCCACAACTGTAGGTAGTTAGTAGCAGTAGTAGTGTATTAAATCATTTAAATATAAGCACTTTAATTTGAAATATCTTAGGTTGTTTAACTTGTTTTGCATGCCATCATGTTTGGTGGTGCAGTCTGGGCATTTAGGGGGGCACTGCCCCCCGATGCCCATGCCTAGATCCGCCCCTGCTTCTGAAGCTCATTCAGTTAAGCCATGCCTAACTGAACATGAGGAGCCCTGAGCATCAGGGCGATACCCGGGTGAGTCTGATTAGTCTAGGGTCCTCGGGTTCTGAGTCAATATAAAACAAACATAAGGAGGTACTATATATGTATGACTCAGGGATGGAACACACAATGATTGATTCAATGCAGAAAGCAAAATGGACCAATTGGTTAATGTTTGTGCACAAACGTATACATAACGCAAGGAAACGAGGGAGTGAGATTAACTCAGGATTTTTCTGTGTTGTACTTCTTCTATTACCCCACGGACCCCCTCACACACACACACAGCTTTATAGGGATTGACCCTGATCACGTGTGGAGTTATTATTTTTTTCTTGCCAGATTGGATTTAAGCCGGAGCACTTTTAAAGAGATTATGTTATTGTGGGAGATTATGGGAAGTAGATACAGTGGGGGAAGCTAATGAGGGGTCCCCCCCGCCCCCCTCTCAAATTGCCAGCCTAATTCAGAGCTCACTGTCCTGTTGTTGATGATACATACAGTACAGTACATACACCCCACACACAACAGCATTACTGTGCTATTGCAGGCTGTGTGTGTGTGTGTGTGCGTGTGCGTGTGCGTGTGCGTGTGCGTGTGCGTGTGCGTGTGTGTGTGTGTGTGTGTGTGTGTGTGTGTGTGTGTGTGTGTGTGTGTGTGTGTGTGTTGTATCATACGGTACTGTAAAGGGGAATTCCACCACATTTTTGAAATTTGAACCAATTCCACCCATTTACAAATGTGATCCATCCATTTGTAGCCTATCAGGAAAAAGGGGTCTGAAAGAAAAATCATTAACATGGTGAAATACATCTTGATGATGTCATCAGATGTATTTCACGTTCACCACATTTTTCAGACCTCAGACCATTTTTAGGAAAACCAGAATTGGGAACTCTTTTATCATGTCCACACAAGATCTCTAAGGTATATTAATGAAAATGGGTGGAGTTCCCCTTTAACTGCAGCTCTTTGTGCGGGCATGTGCCCTATGTATTTGCACACATGGGTCTGCACACGTGTGTGTGTGTGTGTACAGTAGGGTCTCATTAGATAATGAGGATGATTACACTATTAGTTTGCAGAGAGGAACGTGTGCGCGCGTGCGTGCATGTGTGCGTGTTGGGTGAGGGTGGGGGGTGTCCACAGGGTGGGAGGGGCGGGGTGGAACATGTGTGTGTGATTTGCGGGATAAGCACATACCATTTAATTGACACACGCTTGCGCTCTCTCTCTCTCTCTCTCTCTCTCTCTCTCTCTCTCTCTCTCTCTCTCGATTGGAGTAAAGCTGTCCTCTATTGCGCCCAATGTGGTCCTATACCTCACTGTCCTTGGCTCTGAGGGCAGAGAGACAAATGTGGCGCGTGTGTGTGTTCAGGTACAAGAAGTAGAGATGTTTGTGATTAATGGTAGAAGTTGTAATATTGGACATGGTGCACATACAATACACTGGGAATTTACATATAGGAGTGTTCATAGTGCCGTATTTCCCTGTGTCATAGCAGCACCTGAGCTTGAACCAAAGTCTCAGGTCTTAAAAAGGGTTAAAAAAGCTATGTTTCCACGACAGAGTGAGTAGTAGCCTACTGCCAGATCTCATCTTCCTTTGCAAAGATAGTTTAGCTGGATTTGTGGTGACACTCTTGCATAGGGGACAGGGGCGGATGTAACATTTCCCAATTGGGGGGCAGGAGAAAATGGTATGGGGGCGACTTCATGAAGTCGCCCCCATACCATTTTCTGTTACAGGACTTTTATTAGTAAAGTAAAGGATCAATAATAACAATAGTTGTTGAAACGGACATGCAGCATGCATAAAGCCGAAGGTCTGACTCAGAGAGTTTTCTCTTTTCAATGATGAAATGCTGTTGGTTTAGTGGTGCTACAACTGTAGTTAGTAGCAGTAGTAGTGTTTCAAATCATTTTATTATAAGCACTTTAATTTTAAATATCTTGTGTTGTTTGCATGCCATCGTGGTGGGGCAGACTGGACATTTAGGGGGGCATTGCCCCCCATGCCCATGCGTAGATCCGCCCCTGATAGGGGAGACAGGCATTGTCACAGCCCCCTGTAGCCTGCCCCACCAGGGTCTATGCTGTCTACGTTCGGATCGCTTATTACAAATCACAGTGAAGTGAATTTCCATTTCTATGCTGATGATACCCAGTAGCTCTAGATGATGCATGTGCTGTAGCTGACCTGTCTGTCTAGCATCAAATGTTGGACGAGTGAGAACTTCCTCAAGTTAAATGAGGATATGACGGAAGTTCTCATAATTGGTTCTAGTGAGTGAAAAATAATCAATATTAAGAAGACTTAGCAACCTAACTGTAGAAAGTAACAGTAGAGAACAGTAAAGAAGGTGTTCATTGTTGATTCTGAATGTAATTTTAATTCACACATTAATCATATTACCATGAATCAGAGCCTACTGTATATTTGTCATTGGATGATGCAAAAACGCAGACCCACGCCTTTAATACGGTATTTTCCTGGTTTGATTACTGCAATGCAACTAAAACTAAGATGAGAGAACATATTACTCCAGTTTTATCTTCACTGCATTGGCTTACAATTGCTTAAAATTGTATTACTTGTTTATAAAGCTGTTAATGGTGTTGTACCTTCCTACCTACATGACTGGCTGTCTAAGTATGACCCAAGCTGTCCCCTCAGGTTCTTCCACTGCTGGCCTCCTTGCCGTGCCGGGTATTAGTATTATTATTAATGTGCCAATCTATGCATTGGGAGCTCTATAAATGTTTGCACCATTCAACATCCAACACTACATTTAGTACACATCCACTCAACTACAATACCGATTTCACTGATTAACACACCCCATATCATGTTGAAGCTTTAAGTTGTTCATAGAGATGTTTTCAACAGGTGGTCCGGGGACCACCAGTGGTCCCTGAGAGGGTTCCAGGTGGCCCTCAGCTAAGTTGGTTAACCAGATGTAACTCTTGAGAACGCAAAAATGAAACCAAATGGACCCTTGCGGGTCCATTTGGTTTCATTTTTACGTTCTCAAGAGTTAAAAAATATTTTAATTTTAATTTTATATTAGTACCCATAAGTCTACAAATACTAGAAGATGAATGGTCATTTTGGTCTGTATGTTTTGCCTGTTTTGTTGCCCAAATCCAGTCTTGTATTGTGGACAAAAGCAAAATAAATCAGTTTTGAGGCCTGTGGGCCTAAACTGTCCTCAAATGGTGGTCTGTGGCTCAAATTCTGAATAAATGGTGGGCCCTGGTATCAAAAAGGTTGAAAACCACTGCTCTACTGGGATTTCACTTGAGTGTGACCTATAAGAATGGATATGTGACCCACACATGGATCCCGGCCCACTGTTTGGGAAACAGTGCCCTAGTGTAAGTGTTTTTTTAGAGCCAGGATAAAGTGCTGACCCGGTCCCAGGTAATTACAGCCCTGCTGGGGCCTTGGCACAGGCATGTCAGGGCCCTACAGAGCACACCTTGCACCCCGGCGACGGGTAAACCACACTTACCTCGCTATTTACGAGCCTTATAGGTCTAAGCCGTGCACGCTCCACATGGCACTGAGGCGTGGGAGGAGGAGGACATGCCTCGGCAAATCCAGGCAAACCCCGTCCATCCTCACTGGGAGGAGGGAGGAGGGACACCCCAGATCACACAGCCACCACCAGGGTCCCTGTCATCATTATCACTGGGAAAAGGATCAGAAAATGAGAAAATGAACAAACAAAAAAAGCTTGACAAGCTTGCAATGTGTCACAATGGACCACGCTATGGACCCAAATGATGAAAAAAAAAATCAACAATACTGCTGCCAAGATGCGATGCTGTGTATACATTAATGGGCATGTTAAAATCCAGTATTCTAATTAATCCAAAATGTGTTTTCTTGTTTTGTCATTAAGAGGCCTTCTTAGCAAGTAGATATCCTCTACTTGCTAAGTAGTTGGAAAGGTTGGAAACAGTGACTGAAAATTATTGATACAGAAATTGCAATTGTTTGGATTGCCATGCAGTCAAAAATCTGTCACTCTTAAAGGGGAATCCCATATCTGGTAAAGTGATTTACCAGATTGTGGCATAGGCCTATAATAGCTGATTAAATCTCAGCCGGTGATATCAGCCAGGAAATAACAACAGTGGGAGGACTCTGGGACCATTTTGATAACTATTTTTAATCATCTAGGCACCTACAAACCAAAACTAGGGAGAAACCACCTACATTTTTTCTTTGTTCTTTTTTCTATTTTTATCTTGATTAAAGCGGGAAGCCAGAGCGCAAGTGCAGAAGGTCAGAGCTGTATCTGAAAAAAAAAAAAAAAAAACTTTTACCTTTCTAGACAGATTCATGTAGAAAGTTGTAAAAGAAAAAAAAAAAAAGAAGAGAAAAAAAAAAAAAAACATTATGGCCATGTTGTGTAGACAAGAGAGCACCTTTTGAGCTGGTGTGTTCATCTTACAATGGGCGCAGCGCCCTTGGTGCTTAAAGCTATAACACTTTAGGAGAGGAGAAATTCTCTTTTGATAATGCTGGGGTAACCGCAATGCTTGACCCAAAACACTCTATCATTTTTTCAATGAATCACTCGCCCCCAGAGGTTCTTGTACTGATGTTAAGGTTAGGAATAAGCTTAGGTTTTAGGTTAGGAATATGCTTAGGTGTTAGGCTTTATCTTCCTAATGTTCAGTTTAGGAATAAGGTTAGGTTTTATAGCTTGAGGTCATGTTTAGGATCATTTATGACCTGATGTGTGAATTAGATCAGGAGAATAAAGCACAGCAATGAAGCACCGTTGTATAGTGTCTCTTGACTCTTTTCTGTTTATTCTATTGGACCACTATTGCACAGCATATTTTCTGTTTCTCTTATTGAAGCAATGTTGTATAATGTCTTTTCTATTTATTTTATTGAACCACTATTGTATAGTGACTTTCTGTTTCTTGCAGGGAACACTTTCTCTTTCCCCAAAGCTTTCCCCACAATACGGACGTATGGGATTATGTGCATGGTAAACTAGTGGTGCTCAACCTTTTCTGGATTAGATGCACTTGAAATGTTTGAACAGTGTTCACAGTCCAGACAGTTGCCGTGTCAAATGACAACCACTGCTGCAAGCATACAATGTACAATGTACATCCATTTTAGTAGTGTTTTCCTCTCTATTTGAACTACGATTCCTAGAATTAAACAAAAGCACAGGCATACCTCTACTCTCCAAAATGAATGCTGCAGCAGGATATTCTGGAATGCAACAACAATGTCATCAGAAATAATGTCATTTCAGAATGTCATTTCAAATATATAAATGAATGCATTTCTTGTATATTTTGATGCCTGTGCCACTTTGAGCAGTTGTAAAAGGTTACATCAAAACTACATTTGGTTTTATTGAAAAAAGTTACAATGTATGACTTTGATAGTGAATATCAAAACAAGTAAATTACCTGGCTTAGTTTAGACATCCACATTAGCATTGAGAAGTTATTATTTATGCTTCACACATGCCAAACAACATTCAGATCTCCTACACATCTGGTCAGAGTGAATCTATTTGAAATTAAGTCTTTTCTATGATTTTTCCAAGTACGCTAAGTTAAGTGGCAAGAATGGAGGTCCTGCCCCATAGACTCATTAGGTTGTTACTTCAGAGGCTTGAAAAGGCTCTGAATGAGACTGAGGGTTAAGCAATGTGTCTCGAGGTGATGCATGTTCTTGTCTGTCAACGGAAACCTGTGTTGCTGTAAACATTTAGGGGTTTAATTGTGTACTGTTGTAATGCCGTATTATTGCTTTGTAAACAGTGTGTCATTGAAAAAAGAGAGCTTGCTCTAAATGTCCCCTCCCTGAACACATAGAGGTGTGATGATGATGAAGTACTGTAAAAACCACAATGCACCAGAAAATCCATCATGCCTGTATATGTACAGTGTAGAATATGTGGTCGCCGTCAGGTGGAAACCTTGTATGTCCAAAACAGTTACCACTGGATGTGTGTTCCATTGGAGGTAATGTATTAATTTAGACTTACTTTTCATTGATTCAAAATATACAAACCATATACAAATATACAAAGTGTTTGGTAAATTGAAAAGTATAGAAACACTTTGTGAGCTGATAGGAAAGCCAAGTTTGCTCGTTCTGAACATGAGGTAGACATTAATTATTGTTATTATTATACTGGAATACCAACAGCGACAATATTATTTTCAAGAGGAAGATATTCGCCAATATTTTCCATTTGCAGCACCTTCCATATGAGACAGGCTTTCATTTCATGCTGGCCAAAAGTAAAAGTGTTGTTTTTAACCACCTCTGTTTGCCTGTCTGTCTGTCTGTCTGTCTGTCTGTCTGTCTGTCTGTCTGTCTGTCTGTCTGTCTGTCTGTCTGTCTGTCTGTCTGTCTGTCTGTCTGTCTGTCTGTCTGTCTGTCTGTCTGTCTGTCTGTCTGTCATGTCTGAGTGCACGTGGCGTACAGGACATCCTTAAACCTATAACAACCTAACAGTCTTTACAAGAAGGCTATCCCCTCCAGTATCTATATATCTCTGCTCCCATTAAAGCCATGTTCCATGGAAACTATGCGCTGTGTGTTGCTATGACAAAGAGGAGAGAGAGAGCAAGTTAGAGAGAGACTGAGGGAAATGGCTGTGGTCAGACTGTGGTCCTTGAGAGAGAGAGAGAGAGAGAGAGAGAGAGAGAGAGAGAGAGAGAGAGAGAGAGAGAGAGAGAGAGAGAGAGACAGGAGCAAAAAGACAGACAGAAGACAGAGGAAGAGAGGAGAGGAAAAGTAAAAAGAGTTTGCATGTGCGGGCACACGCGCACAGGCACACACACACACACACACACACACACACACACACACACACACACACACACACACACACACACACACACACACACACACACACACACACGCACACGCACACGCACACGCACACACACATACTTGCTTCAAATTCAAATACATTAAGACTTGTGGCTAATGCTACTTTTAAATCAGTGAGCTCTCCTTGGCACATGCGTGTCAGAGCCCTACAGAGCACCTTGCACCACGACCATGAACCGACTCAAAAATTATATGTATTCAGCCTTGGAACCCCAAATCCGATTTGCTCCATAATAATAAAGAAAAAAAAAAAAAAAACAGAAAATAAGTTAAACACATTAGCTTATCTGTTATTCTTGAGAATCACTGTTCCAAACCAACAAAATGTTTTCGGTGTGTGTGTGTGTGTTGTTGTGTGTGCATGTGTGCGTGCGTGCGTGTGTGAATGCGTGATACTGATAGCGTGCGTGTGTGAGAATGATAGCGTGCTGGTAGGAATGTGCCACTGCACGCTAATTCTCCCTTCACGCTTGCATTGACGAACACAGAGCGTCTAATTGATGCTAAACAAACTGCTGACCCAGACTCACCGCGAAGGTCCTGTCCCCGACATGCACGCACGCACACGCACACGGGTCTACGCGTGATCTGATCCATAAAATATTCAATATGTTTCCAAATATATACAAAAGGATGAATATTCATAACACCAACAGAGAAAATCAAGGCCATTTACATTGTTTCAACCCCCTGCACCCAATCTCATCATCAGCTTTGGTCATCTGCGGCCTGGGAGGTTTCTCTCCCTCACACACATACAGTACAGATACACACACACAGACTCTCTCACACACACACACGGACACACACATGCACGCACACAGAAATTATCCTCCATTAGACTCCAGGGTAACAACCCCGCAATGTCCTTGGAGTTTTTGGTGGTATACTGTATGTTTGAGAACATATAGGAGTGTGTGTGTGTGTGTGTGTGTGTGTGTGTGTGTGTGTGTGTGTGTGTGTGTGTGTGTGTGTGTGTGTGTGTGTGTGTGTGTGTGTGTGTGTGTGTGTGTGTGTGTGTGTGTGTGTGTGTGGGATGTGTATACATTAGAGGGGTGCTTCTGCAGGGTGGGGCAGCAGGGGCCTGAGAAGGTAAACTCCTACTCATCCTTGTCTCTCCCTTACTCTCGCTGTCTCTCTCTCTCACACACACTCTCACACACTCTCACACACACACACACACACACACACACACACACACACACACACACACACACACACACACACACACACACACACACACACACACACACACACACACGAGTGTGCATGGCAGCCCCTAAAGGAAGCTCCAGGGAGGCACAACGACGCCTTTGTGCGGGCCAGATTTCCCATGTCTCCCTGCTCTAGCACACAGATAGATCATCTCAGCACTGCCTGTGCTGTATGAAGGGCAAGTGCATGCACGCCATGGAGAGAGAGGGGGGGGGGGGGGGGGGGGGTAGAAACAGAGGTAGGCTGGAGAGGTAGAGAGAGTGAGAGAGGTAAGGCCAGGTAGAGGGATAGCCCAGACTACCGTTCTGTTTTTGTCCCACACCGTAAACATTTTCACACTTTCCTCTTGTATCGTCTGCACATCTTTCTTTCTTTCATTCTCTCTCTCCTCCCTCCCCCTCCCTCCTCCTCCCTCCCTCTCTCTCTCTCTCTCTCTCTCTCTCTCTCCCCGCAGAGGAATCCAGTCTCTCCGTTGGGACTGGAGCTCTTTGAAGGTGATCCAGAACTGTGCTGCTTGCTGCTCACCTCCCTCCCTCCCTCCCTGCATGCCTGCCTCTCTCTCTCTCTCTCTCTCCCACCCTGCCTCCCTCTTTTCTCTCCCTCTCTCCCTCTCTCCTCTCCCTGCCGCTACCCTCCACCCGGCCCTCAGCCTCCCCCAGGGGGGCTGGATCCTGCTCAACCGAGAGCAGCCATGCTCCAAATCCAGGCCCTGGCTTGGCTGCTCCTGCCGCAGGCCTCCCTGACTGTCCCACTGCACCACAGAGAGAGAGAGAGAGAGAGAGAGAGAGAGAGAGAGAGAGAGAGAGAGAGAGAGAGAGAGAGAGAGAGAGAGGGCATCCCAGCTCCCCCAAATCCAGCTCTCTGCTCTCATTCTCTCTCTTCTTTACATAATGTTTATTTTCCCCTGCCCCCCCCTTCTCTCCCATCTTTCCATCCCAGTCTCTCTCTCTCTCCGTCCCTGGGGCGAGCTCTCTTCACAAGCTCGTCCCACTGGTTTCTTTTGGCACCCCTTTAATGGCCACACACACACACACACGCTATACATGCATGCACAGACACATACAGTACATAGCCTTTCACTATAAAGCCCGATTTGCACAGGGTTTAGCACAGTGCATGGTGTCACGGCGGTGTCGGGAAACAGAGCGGTCTATAAGCTCACTGCGTGGCTAAAACACACTGCCATCCCATCGGCTAATATTTTCTGGCATGGCACGGCGGTACGGTGAAGCATAGGAGCACTGACAGAGAGAAGGCCCTTTTTCACTCAAATAATGCCTCGTGACAGAACGACAAGCACCCACAGAGAGGACAGAGAGACAGAGAGAGAGAGAGAGAAGAGAAAATAAGAGAGATAAAGAAGACAGAGTGAACTGGAGGCTTGTACATTCCTTTGGCTCGCCCTGGCTGAGGAGCAGAGAGAGAGAGAGAGAGAGAGAGAGAGAGAGAGAGAGAGAGAGAGAGAGAGAGAGAGAGAGAGAGAGAGAGAGAGAGAGAAACGTGTTCCTGGCTGTTCACTTTATTATCCCCAAGCCATATGGGTTGGCAAGCTCACAGGGTGGGGTGTGTTTGTGTGTATGTGCATGTGTGCATGCCTGTGTGTGTGTGTGTGTGTGTGTGTGTGTGTGTGTGTGTGTGTGTGTGTGTGTGTGTGTGTGTGTGTGTGTGTGTGTGTGTGTGTGTGTGTGTGTGTGTGTGTGTGTGTGTGTGTGTGCGTCTGACTATGTGCGCGTGTGTGTGTGTGTGTGTGTGTGCGTGCATGCATGGGCGCATGTCTGCGTATGTAGTGTTTATACCTTCATGCGTCTTTTATCGCCTCCATATCAATGTGTGTGTCCCAACGCCACAATCGCTGTTTGTTCAACACCTCAACCTCTAGAGCGACCCGCCTGAGAAGGTGCCAAGATTTACAGCCTCGCAATAAAACCTACACACTGTAAAAAAAAAAAAAAAAAAAAAGAAAGAAAGAAAGAAAGAAAGAAAGAAAGAAAGAAAAAATAGCCAGCTATAGTGCTCGTTTTTTACTTGAGGGAAAGCGTGCGAGTGGCGTCTCTCGGCATGCCTTCCCGGAGATACAGACACGACGTGGGTCTGTTTGGTTCTGTCTGCTACACACTCTGACTCAGGGAAATTAATTAGTCAAATGCAATGGTGGAAAACATTTTTTATATAAGCCTAGAACACTAAACTTATTTTTTGTTACTCCATCACTAAACACGGGCATATTTTACCCAATGTAAACTGTTTAATAAGAAATATTTCTCATCAGAATACATGGAATTAAAGCAATACATGGCAACTTGGTGTACTCTTCTTTCATATTTCATCATGACTTTTCACAAAAAAATATATCATGGGCGGCAAAATCGCAGAAAAATGCGCATATTATTACTTTTTTTAAATCATTAAAAAAGAGGGAAAAAGAGGAGGAACCTCCCCTTTGGTCCAGACATTCCTAAGACCTGTGAGATTGGTCCAGCGAAGAAAACAATAAAATAAAAAAGTCTATTGTGAGTGAATGGGAATCTTTTTCTATCCCCCTATGGGTAAAACATTTGGGTAAAATTTACCCAAAACCTTCCAGGAGAAAAAACTAGGGGTTTGTGCAGGAAACAAACCCACATTCTGTGATGTCACTGAGCATCATGAAGCTACTGAAAGACCCACCTCAGACATCAGCAACAGTATGAAAATTGCAACAATCATCTGGGTAAAATTTATCCATGTTTAGTGATCTATGGTTTAAAAAAAAGTGTCAATACCGCAATCATTTCTCTGTTATAAGTACAAGTCCGGAAAGTGCAAAAGTACAAATTATCATCAAAATGTACTGTAAAAAAGTACTAGTAAAATTATTCAGTATGCAGAATGCACCATTTCAAGTTCTCAAATGTATAACTTAAAATAGCAGATCTACAAGCACAATATTTATTTATTTGAAAACTTGTGGAATGGGAAATTCGGCATAATACTTTGGAAGTTTGTATTTCTACAGTATTGATATTTTTTTTTACTTCGTAAGACCACAGAGGTATAAAGGATAGAGACTGAACTCTAGCGTTTGCCAACCAAATTTTGGGTGCCAAAATATGGAAGTGCTGACGCATGTGACATCATGAACGCCCATCCACTGCCATTATTATACTGTGCTGCACTTCCACTTATCACCACTAGGAACTATCTGCTGCAACTCTGCAGCTTCACTGGAGGCTTGAGTAACACATGAGTACATACTTCCACCACTGGAAGTGACTCAGAGAAATAAGGAAGTAACTGATAGAGTAGTAGAGATAGACACACATGCTACAGATGAGAGAGCAACATTTTCAACCTTTTTGATACCAGGGCCCACTATTTATTCAGAATTTGAGCCTCGGACCACCATTTGATGACATTTTAGCCCCACAGACCCAAAACTAAAGATATATTTTTCTTTTGTCCACAATTCCAGGCTGGATTTGGGAAATAAAACAGTCAAACATACAGTACAGTACAGACAAAAATGACCACTAATATTCCACATTCTCTAGCTGTAGTAGACTTGGGCTAATTCACATGATGGATATTTTAACTCTTGAGAGTGTAAAATTAAACATTTTCATTTTTACGCTCTCAAAGTGTTACTTCTGGTTAACCAACTTTCCATCATTTAGCTGGGGACCACCTGGAACTCTCTCAAGGACCACTGGTGGTCCCCGGACAACTGGTTGAAAACCACTGCTCCAAATGATATGAAGGCAACATAAATATAGCATTCTCCATGACGGCCCTCATATAGTCTCATGTCAATTCATACATGTGACTGCACATGCAGCATTTGAATAAAATCACTTCAATTCAGTACTGTGTATTGGTCCGTATTGTAAGGGACTGTATTGTTGTACACTGATAATACCGATTTCTGATGTCCAATCCTTGATTTTATGTTTTGCAGGCTCATAAAGACAACACAAAATGTAGGGGTGACAACTCTGCAATCAATCACTATACTTTACTACCTGCATCGCAATGAAACCTCAATTTTCTTACAGAAAAAAATACATGTTGTATTATGTAATTTCTCTTTACATAATACAACATGTTTTGCAATCTTAGTGTTTTGACAGTTATTTGGAGTCCCACATGCAGGCAATTATGCTGATGGCCCACAGGTTGAGAACAGTGTTGTAGTGGTACTGATGATGTCATCGAGATGTATTTCACCATGCTAATGATTTTTTTCAGACCCAAAAATATTTTAGATGTGAGAAGTGGGGGGACGCCGTCCCCCCGCGTCCCCCCTCCACTACACCGCTGGTTGAGAACCAGCGATACAAATACACGCCACACAGGACGTGACTCAGGGAGATAAGGACTTTATACTGCCTAGAATACATCATTTCCCATGATGACCCTCGCAGCAGAAATACCAATGCATGCCACACATTTATTACACATGCAGGCAGACACAAGCAAGCTTACACTAGCTGACATAATGGCTTTTAATTACACCTAAATTGCAGTCACATGATGGCAATGCGGTCGGAGTATCGCTCTGGGTGTGTGTGCATGTGATGTGTGTGTGTGCATGTGTGTGTGTCTCCCTCTTGACAGCGATCCATCTCACATTATCTTCAATGGCTTCACATGTGTGCACGCGGGCGCGCACGCAGGCACACACGCGCACACACACACCCACACGCCCGCACGCACACACACACCGCAATTGTAGCATGCATTCTTTGCTGTGTGTGTGCATTCCACACTCGCTCCCTCACTGAAACGATTGACATACTTGGGGAGCTCTTGCCGTTGGAAGTGGTAACCCTTCGGCATTTTAAAGGCATCCTAAACACATTATAAGCTCATTATGGGCCACGTTTTATAATCGTCTCAGTAATAATAACGTGACATGCAGGCGGCAGGCCGTAAAAAAAAGAAGAGATAGAGAGCTGAAACCGATGGCGCGCGCCGGTCTGCACGCCAGCGCCTTTAATAAACAGCAACAACATCCTGATAACAGAGTAGGAATCATACGCTCATATCATCAAACGCACAGTTAGAGGTGCTGCATGGGTGGACATGATTAAAAAGTTCCCCCATTCTGTGTTCCCAAGAAATGGAGGTCTGAAGAAAACCACTAACATGGTGAAACATCTTGATGACATCATCAAGATGTATTTTCACCATGTTAATGGATTTCTTTAGGTGCTTCTTTTTTTCTGAGAGCGGACAAATGGAACCAAATGAACCCGTTAGGGTTCATTTGGTTGCATTTGTACGCTCTCAGAAAAAAATGTTGAAAATGGGTGGAATTCCCCTTTAACATGATAACATGATAACATGATGATACATGATAATAAACACAACTAGTACTACTACTACTACTGATACTACTACGACTACCGCTTTTTAGCTATTCCCGATTGCCATGTTAGTACATCAGAAACTGCGAAATGTGTCACACCAACCATGGAGGGATTTAAAAAACAACATTGAATTCCTTTGTGGTTAAGCACTTCATTGCTAAAGTATCTATCTGGCCACCATGGCAGAGTCTGGGGAGTCTGAATCCCCCCGTGGTGCATCTGCCTGTCGAGCAGCAGTGTCTGCACAAACACATGTGTGGAGGTGGAGGGAAGGAGGATGAGATTTGTCACTGCATGTAATGTACTCCGATCAGCGGGTAAGGCTTTGGGTCAGGCGGAGTGTTGGACAGAGGAGGCTCCGTATGTCCTCACTAGAAAGAAGATAACAGCATGCAGTGATAGAAGAAAGTGGGGTACCAAATAAAATCACTTATAGCTACAGGGGTGGAGAATCGTATCACAGCTAGAAGGTCCTGAGTTCGATTCCCGCTGAGGGTGCTGGTGGCGTGTTCTCTTATCCATGTCACCAGTGCCAATACCCGAGGTTGGGCTTGGCGAAAGGGCCTTTCTGTGTGGAGTTTGCATGTTCTCCTCATATCCCCTATAGGCCAAAGGTGCCCACACTTTTTTGACTTGAGAGCTACTTTCAAAATGACCGTCTCAACAAGATCTACACACCAAAAATGTGATTGTTCCATTACTGAAAATCAATTTCAAGGCCCCTTAGAAAGTTTGAAAACAGTATTTGAGGTTTGAGTTGACAGTTTGTGATGTTGAGTTTAGTTTCCTGCACCCAAAACTAAGAACTTTATTAGCATTTTTGTCCACAATTGCGAAAGAGAAGTGGCAAAACGTTGGCAATATAACAATTATTCTCCATCTTCTAATTGCATGGATTTTTGAAAATTACATAATTCAGATGTTTAAATATAATTTAACTCTTTGGTTTCATGTTAACGCTCTGAAGAGTTACAGATCTATAAGGGTTCAAGTGCTGGGTGGACTGTCATGTGATCTACCTGCACAGCCTGTGTGATCTACCGGTAGATCACGACCTACCTTTTGGGCACCCCTGCCCTAGGCCCTACGGACAGAATTACTGCATGTTTTACCCTATAGGGCCTAGGGCCGGTACCCTCAAAAAAACATGCAGCAATCCTGGGCTCTAGACTGCCTTTCCCTGATGGAGGGGAAAGGAACTGGTTGGAATAACGTGTTCTTTTCATGTCCAACCAGAGAAACTCCCCCCTGTCAGGTGTAAAGAAGCAACTTGTCCACTCATTCATGAAGGAAGCATGAGTTCAAGTCCGTTGCTCTCCCCAGGGTGGCTGAGTGTGTGTAGAGCCCAGGATCACATTGGATCAGATTTTCAACAGGTGGTCCGGGGACCACCAGTGGTCCCTGAGAGGGTTCCAGGTGGTCCCCAGGCTAAAAGATGGAAAGTTGGTTAACCAGATGTAACTCTCGAGAATGTAAAAATGAAACCAAATGGGCCCTTGCGGGTCCATTTGGTTTCATTTTCACACTCTCAAGAGTTAAAATATTCATCATCAGCACTATTTAATTAAGAAGTTCACACTGTTTTGTTTGCAAAATCCAGCCTGGAATTGTGAACAAAGCCAAAAGAATTCTTTAGTTTTAGGCCTTTGGGGCTAAAATGTCCTCACATGGTGGTCCGTGGCTCAAAGGCTGAATAAATGGTGGTCCCAGCTGGAGTCAAAAAGGTTGAAAAGCCCTGCATTAGATAATTGACACAGGGGTGGAAAATGGGTTACAAAGCCGTGCGATCAAAAATAATCTAAGAAAGCTATATGAAAGGATGTTTAATCAGCCAAATATTAAAATTAGTCAGTCAAACAGAGCAGAGCTTCACTTAGACTAGTTTCCGTTTACACTAGGCCAAATCTCTTTGCCATGTTCCCTCCAGAATAGTCATGCTGGGGTTGAAGTACTTATGGACGGTTATAGGATTACAGCCATAGGGGGAGGGACAGTTAAGTGGTGGTGGGGGGCTTTGTCAAGGTGATTTGCTGTTTGGGGGGCAGGGGGGTCCTGTCACTTCAAATCTGTCCCCAACTCGTCACCCGTTTGCTGCAAAGAGGGTGAGAGAAAGAGAGGGAGGGAGGGAGGGAGGGAGAAAGAGATCACGGCTGTTCTTGCCTCCTCTTTCCTGCTCGACCTCTTCAACGTCATGCGGGTCAAGTAGAGGTGTGTGTCCGCTATGTCCGCCAGAGAGAGGCTGCCTACCACTGAAAGGTGTGGTCTGTGTGGGTGTGTGTGTGTGTGTGTGTGTGTGTGTGTGTGTGTGTGTGTGTGTGTGTGTGTGTGTGTGTGTGTGTGTGTGTGTGTGTGTGTGTGTGTGTGTGTGTGTGTGTGTGTGTGTGGACAGGCGAGAAGGGAGCAGCTATCTATAGCCTGTGTATCTCTGGGGATTTGAGTCTTAAACTTCATATTCATGACACATCACTGTGGGGATTAG
Organism: Benthosema pterotum; assembly: GCA_039105355.1. Lineage (NCBI taxonomy): Eukaryota > Metazoa > Chordata > Actinopteri > Myctophiformes > Myctophidae > Benthosema > Benthosema pterotum. The sequence goes on from CM076968.1 coordinate 33,872,453, forward strand.
AAGGGCATCATCAGATAGAGGGGGTTTACGTCAGCCAGTGCACACACACACACACACACACACACACACACACACACACACACACACCCCTACACACACACACACACACGCACGCGCACGCGCGCACGCACGCACACACACGGCCATCACTAGCACTCACATGCTTTCTAGGGAGCTCTTTAGTTATTACTGAATGAAGCACCTCTTTCTCTTCCACAACCCCCCCCCCCCCCCCACACACACACACACACACACACACACACACACACTCTTTAGGACAACCTAGGGTTATAGGGTTAATTGTTGCAGACTAAAAAAAATAAAATAAAAATCAAAAAATAACAAAATAAAATGAAATAAAATAAAATAAAATGAGTCCATCAATACCGAAAATCAGCAGTTTGTCCTAAAACAGAAATAGGCCTAAGAGTTTTTGGAGCCAACAAATACGGATAAAAAGTCACTGCCCAACTGCAAGTAATGTTAAACAACCTCCGGTCAAGTCAAAACCCTTCGTCATAACGTTAAACAGCCACATTAACAGAATCACCAAGTCAGCCTACAGGATGTACTGTACGTCTCAGCAGCATCCATACAAACCTGTCTGTGCATTCATCTTCAATAGACTTGACTACAGGGGCGGATTGGCACATATTTTCCCACCGGGACAAATGGACCCTTGCGGGTCCATTTGGTTTCATTTTTACATCCTCAAGAGTTAAAATATTCATTGTGTGAATTAGCCCAACTTAGTCTACACAACTAGAGAATGTAGAAGATTAATGGTCATTTTGATCTGTATGTTCCAGGCGAGCATCTGCACATTCTAGTGCATTTTGGAAGTGCCACTAGTGCATTTTGGATCTTGGCAGTTGGCAACACTGCCTCCAGCAGCGCGAGCGCCCTGGCACACAGGAGTGAACGGGAATATGGCAACTCTCCTACTGGAAGGCTCTGGTGTAGGACACCTTTTCTTTTTTGAAGGATAGAAACACTAGTTTGCCTGGCCTGGGCCTGGTGCCGTGGCCTGCCCTGTACTTTTCAAAAAAAAAAAAAAAAAAAAAAAAAAACTGTCCAGGCCACTAAGTGGCGCAGGCCACCGGGAAAACTCCCTGTACTCCAGATGGCCAATCCACCCCTGGGTGTCTTTACAGACCTGCCTAAAAACCCATCAGACAACTGCAGCTGATTCACACTGTCTCTGCACTCCTTACTAACACCAACAACTGGAGCGTGTCACTTCACTTCTTAAATCCTTACACCGGCTCAGTGTGTGTCAAAAAAATCAATTTCAAAATACTACTGTTGGTTTATAAAGTTTGTTTCGGGCCAAAGTACTGTATTTCTGATCTTGTAACCATCCAGACCTTTCACCAGGTCATCTGGAGAAGGTCTGCTTTCTGTTTGGATGACCACAAATAAATGTGGGGAAGCAGCATTTAGTTTTTTAGCCACCACATACAGTATCTGGAACAAACTCTCAGAAAACTGGTAGGTCTGATGATGCCACTCTTATTTCTTTTAAAACACAACTAAATACCTTTCTGTTTGCTTTTTTAAATATATTTTTAATTTTTTTGCTTGTTTTTTCTCCTCTGTACTGTAACAGCTGTATTTCTACTTGTTTTCTTTCATCCATTGATAATGTCATTTTTTGTGTAAATCACACTGAATTGCCTTGTTGAAATGTGCGATAGGACTTGCCTTGCATTGCCTTGTAAGCTCTTGCAACCTTGTAGAACTGCATTATGCAAGCATAGAAAGAGGCATAACTTCAACCCCAAGCCCTAAACACATAACCTCTGAATGTGTCATCCTAACCCTAACCTAAATCCTCTCTTAATTGTAAGTCTAACTAAAAAAAGAAATATTTTCTAACCATAAAAGCTACATTTTGTCCTTGTGAGAACCAGGAAAATTGTTCTCACCATGACTATTTCTCAAACTGTCCTATACTTTTGGGGACACGCATGATTTGGCCGTCACAAGTACTGCAATACACAGGCAATGCAATTGCACACACGCGCACGTACACAACACACACACACACACACACACAAACCACTTAAACATGCCTGCACACACGGGTCGTGCAGTTTGCCGCCAAACCCACTATTCACAGTGTCCAACACGCCGTAAGCCAAAGTGATCAAATGAATGGGACACTGTGTGTGTTTTTTCTCTCAATCTCATCTCTCTTGTTTTAATACCTGACTGTAACACTGTCATTAAATCAAGCGTCGTTTCTGGACATCACAGCGCCTACATGTCCAAAACGGCCACCGATGTCACGCTGCCACTGCCAAGTCAAATAGTTGGACAAGCAGTTGATGGCCCAAGTATATCGTTACTGTCAACCAGAGACCTCTTATCTTCTTTTTTTCCCCGTTCTTTTCAAAATTTAAATCATACGGCGTGTCTATTTCAGGGGCGGATGTAACATGTCCCATTTGGGGGGGGGGGGGGGGAGAACATGTTGGAGGGGCAAGAGAAAATGGTATGGGGGCGGCTTCGCGACACGGGCGATGAAGTCGCACCCATACCATTTTCGGTTACAGGACTTTTATTAGTCAAGTAAAGCATCAATAATAACATCAGTTGTTGTTGAAGTTGCAACAGACACGCAGCATGCATAAAGCTAAAGGTCTGACTCAGAGAGTTTTCTGTTTTCAATGATGAAATGCTGTTGGTTCAGTGGTGACACAGCTGTAGTTAGTTAGTAGCAGTAGTAGTGTTTCAAATCATTTTAAATATAAGCACTTTAATTTGAAATATCTTGGGTTGTTTTGCATGGCATTGTGTTTGGGGGGGCAGACTAGGCATTTAGGGGGGCATTGCCCCCCCATGCCCATGCGTAGATCCGCCCCTGGTCTATTTCCACTAGTATGTTGTATGAAACAGGTCCTATACAACGGTAGCTGTGGTCCGGGAAGCCCCAGCGGCCCTTGAGGGAGTTAAATTAATGAATTCATTTTACAATATAAATTCAGGGTCCCACAGATAAGAAATGCCATTAAATGTATAGCAGACTAAATGCATATATAACTGCGGGTCCTTGAAAGTGGGTTTAGAATCACGGCCAGAGCCGTCTTTTCAATTGGGGCTCTGCAGTCTTCTTAGTGTCAATCTGGGGGTCCTTGACATGACGTTTGTTTGGAAACAATTGTATAATACAGTAATCAGAACCACAATTTAGCTTCATTATCATATCATATATCATATCATATCATATCATATCATATCATATCATATCATATCATATCATATCATATCATATCATATCATATCATATCATATCATTATCATATCATATATCATATCATATCATATTTCAATTTGAAAATAGTCAATTAGTTGAGTTAAAGTTATCAACTTGCAAAAAAAATCCAAACACAAAATAAATGTGCAACACAAATAGTGCTTAAGTAACAGTATAGTAAATGTACTTTAGTTACTGTCCGCCATTGTCCGGGAAAACAGAGTTCAAAGTGTGGAAACGGGAACGGAGCGAAATGCCCAGGAGGACGGGTGGAGTGGTGGTGTGGGAGGTGGTGTGGTGGGGGGTGGGGTGGGGGTTGATTCAGGGCAATGTGGAAGCTAATCTGGGGGTAGGGGAGGAGGTGTGGTGGGGTGAGTGTAGGGATAAGGCGAGGGGGGGCTGTGTGTGTGTGTGTGAGTGTGTGAGTGTTAGTACAGAGAGCGCCCAGGGAATAACCGGCTTCCTCTGCTATTGGCGCAGCTACGGATCTGTGTCGTAATCTGTGATTGTTTGCGTGTGTGTGTGTGTGTGTGTGTGTGTGTGTGTGTGTGTGTGTGTGTGTGTGTGTGTGTGTGTGTGCGCGTGCGTGCGTGTGTGTGTGTGTGCGTGCGTGCGTGCGTGTGTGTGTGTGGACTGTGTTCTTATCTCCCGTGACCCACGGCAGCAGGAGCATCAGAGGAAGCAGGGCCTTTCCTCTTCCTGTGGCCTTTCACTCTGTCACAACACACACACACACATAAAACACACACATGCAACGTATAGGTCACCACACACACAGAGAGAGAGAGAGAGAGAGAGAGAGAGAGAGAGAGAGAGAGAGAGAGAGATTAAAGAGACTATAGTTGTGTTTTGTGAGGTCAAAATCAGGACTAACACTGAGATTTTAAATTGAACTGAAGTGTTGGTCTGGCACTGTTCCTTCCCACCACAATACACTATGGCAGTGGTTTTGAACCTTTTCGATACCAGGGCCCACTAATTATTCAGAATTTCAGCCACGGACCACCATTTGATGACATTTTAGCCTCACAGACCCCAAAAATAAAAGATTTACTTTGCTTCCTTCCATGACCATTCATCTTCTAGTTGTCTAGGCTAATTCACATGATGAATATTTTAACTCTTGAGAGCGTAAAAATGAAACCAAATGGACCCGCCAGTATAATAATTGACCTCATAATACAATCACATGTCGACTTTGTAGCTTAATTATAAATAAAAAAGTTATTGGTCTTCAGGGTTTTGGAATGGACCCCAGGGAGTGCTCCGACTGGCTCCAATTATTTAGCATTGATTTTACAATATAAATTGGGGCGCCACAAGAGATTAAAATGACACTGAATGCAGGTCACACTGGGAATCCTTGGAATGGAACGTCTTGAGAAACATTGCCTCTCCAGCAAAAATCAAAACATTTCCACCACTTCATCAATTTATAGTATGTTGCCAATTAATAAAATAGCAGATCTACATACATTTTTCATGTTCTCCTGTGCGGCATTTTCAGATGGGTGTGCGCAGATACAAATCAATCAACTTGGGTGTCCTTTTGGCACAAAGGGTCTGAGAACAACTTTGTGCACCAGCTCAACATTGTCCAAGTCACAGAGCGTGATGTATGTGGAGGATCCAGCACTGCCTGTGCTTTCAGAACACCATTCGTCACTCACATTATCTCTGCGTCTTTTGTGGAGGTGTTTGTGCAATCACAGCCAACCTTTCATACAAGTCAGTCAGTCTGTCGTGAACTGAAAGTTAAACTAACAGAGTCCTTTTCTGTACCTCAACAACAACACCACAGACACACATTATCAGGGGCGGATTGGCCATCTGGAGTACATGGAGTTTTCCCGGTGGCCTGCGCCACCTAGTGGCCTGGACAAGATCCAAAATGCACTAGTGGCACTTCCAAAATGCACTCGAATGTGCTAGATGCTCGCCTGGAACATACAGATCAAAATGACCAATAATCTTCTACATTCTCTAGTTGTGTAGACTAAGTTGGGCTAATTCACATGATGAATATTTTAACTCTTGAGGGTATAAATTACGCTCTCAAAGAGTTACATATCTGGTTAACCAGCAGCTAGACCTGAACATCATTGACCTTCCACAGATATAATAGAGACAAACGTCTGTTCATATATCCTCCTACTGTGTGATGAAGGCGTGGCTCTCACAAACCCGGAAGTGCGATTTCATCCCCCGATGTTTCAGGATGCTGTTTCAGGCTTTATAATATTCACTATTCTGTGCCTATTCCACATCGTAACTCAGACACGGCTTAGTCTGCAACTTCGCAACACTTAGCGCGGCGACTTGGTCGGCTATAGCACCTCCCTCGGCGATGCTTCACGTGGCTCAGGTTCGCCAGGGACGGCGCCGCTCCGTCATTCCATTCCATTCATTTCCATTCATTTATACTATATTACGTCGCGGGCGCGCAAGGTTCTAGTACAGAACACAGTGTTGAAAACAGCTAGGGGCTATCTCAGTACACGCACACTATAGAAGTCAAAATTAGAACGGTGGTCCCTTTAACTCCAAGAAGAGTTTGCAAATGAACTTTCCCCGAGTTGAAGTTCAGCGGTCCCTGGAGGGGTGGAGGGGTTTAGGGGTTGTGCTGCTGCCGCGGGAAGAGACGAGGTGTAAAAGTAGGAACAGAGAGAGAGAGAGAGAGAGAGAGAGAGAGAGAGAGAGAGAGAGAGAGAGAGAGAGAGAGAGAGAGAGAGAGGAACGACAGGAATGGATGGATGGTGGCAGAGCGGCCCTGGTGGTGACAGGAACACTGGGCCAGCAGCGAGAGGCAGAGGGTAGAAGGACATGCAGCCACACGCTGGAAACTATACAATTATACACAGTATGTGATATATACTTAAGATACAGTTCTGAGGTGCTTCTGATTCACAAATACCTTTTACTTCCTACTTCCTACTCCATCCATCCATACTTGTACTTCACTACAATGGCTTGAAAACCTGAGTCACAAGTTACTTTGTAGATCTGAGTTATTGTTATTAAAACATGCTCAGTCCAATTTAAGCTTTGCATATTTATAGACTTTATAGACATTCACACACTCTTGGTAGTAATTTTTTTTTTTGATGCCAGTACATTTGTACTTTTTTTACTCAAGTAAAGTAACGGTCTTGTGACTTGTAACGGGGCGTTACTTCTGCATTGCGGTATTGATAGGTTTACTTAAACAATCACAGTGCCGGTGCTCTCCAGCCACTGAAGGACAGTGTGGTGGAGGCTCAGCTTGAGACCTCACTCCTCTGGGGGGGAGGGAGGGGGGAGGGGGAGGGAAGGACACCCTCTCTACCCGGCATCCAGCTGCTGCTGGAGCCAGGGCCCTGGCACGCTGCCCAGTGCACGCACACATACACACACACACACACACACCCTCGCTGGACCATGAACTTCCTTGTGTTCATGTGTGTGTGTGTGTGTGTGTGTGTGTGTGTGTGTGTGTGTGTGTGTGTGTGTGTGTGTGTGTGTGTGTGTGTGTGTGTGTGTGTGTGTGTGTGTGTGTGTGTGGAGGGGGGGGGGGTCCCCTCCTCTCTGTCAATTATGTAGTTGTCAGTAGCACTAGCCACTCACATGCCTGGAGTATATTAGCGTTGCTGTGTGGAAACCTCCTATGTCAGTGTTTTTAACTTTTGGAGTAATTTGTTTGGGGTAGTACTTAGTAAATTTACACCCTACTTGATCATACTACTGTACCAGTGTCGCGCAAAAGCATCGAGTCGCAGATCCGCAAGCTTTTTTGGTTTGGTTGGAAAGAATCCATGAAAAGTAACAGTTTTGGACATGTGAGGTTTTCCACAAGAGAGAGACGGTAGAGAGAGAGTTGAGAAAAGCACGGAGGAGGCGTGCATGTGTGCATGCACACACATGCGCGCACACACACACACACACACAAACACACACACACACACACACACACACACACACACACACACACACACACACACACACACACACGCATGCATCGCATGCACCCATACACAAACACTTATCCCATAGTGTATTGTGGTGGGAACGCTGCCAGACCAACACTTCATTTCAATTTCAAATCTCAGAGTTAGGCCTGACTTTGACCTCTCAACACACAACTATAGTCTCTTTAATTCTCTCTCTTTCTCTCTCTCTCTGTCTCTCTCTCTCTCAGTGGCGGATCTAGGCATGGGCATGGGGGGCAATGCCCCCCTAAATACCCAGTCTGCCCCCCCAAACACGATGCCATGCAAAACAACCCAAGATATTTCAAATTAAAGTGCTTATATTTAAAATGATTTGAAAACACTACTGCTGCTACTAACTAACTGGTCACCACTAAACCAACAGCATTTCATCAATGAAAACAGAAATCTCTCTGAGTCAGACCTTTAGCTTTATGCATGCTGCGTGTCTGTTGCAACTTTAACAACAACTGATGTTATTATTGATGCTTTACTTGACTAATAAAAGTCCTGTAACCGAAAATGGTATGGGTGCGGCGATGAAGCCGCCCCCATACCATTTTCTCTTGCCCTAGCTCCAAGATGTTCTCTTGCCCCCCCCCCCCAAATGGGACATGTTACATCCGCCCCTGCTCTCTCTCTGTCTCTTCTCTCTCCACCATGCTACATGTCAACATACATTCCAGGCCTGCTCTCCTCAGCCTTCACTTAGCTATTGAAGTCTCGTTAATAATCAATATTCATAATCTACATGACATAATTTATAAAGTAGTGTTATATTTCACCAGAGTCAATCTACAATATGCTACAATGTGCTAATTATTATTCGTCACCTGGGCGTCTTTAGAGAGAGCCCCTTTGAGCTTTCTGGCCCCTGGCGATTGCAGACGCTAAGGTGTGACCTCTGATTAGAATTCCTATTGTTTTAAGACGCTCCATCCTGGAGCCAGGTCATAGACGAGGCGAGACAATAAGGTGTTGACAACAAAAGGACATGATCAAGGGATTTCATTTGAATGTGTGACTGTACTTTGCATCAGTTCAAAGAGCATATGGCGCCAGTTGGCGTCTGGGTAAATGCGTATTCTGTTGTAAAAATGTATAAGAACCCCATGTCATGTTGTGATCGAGAAATCAGTCTGTGTGTCACCACGACACACACGTGTTGTCCTGGGCCCTCGGCCCAGGCGCACTTTGCCTGCTGTAACACTCTGCTGTAATGCTGCCGATGCTCTGAATAAACGACCATCTGAGGAACACTGCTGCACAGAACTCCATTCTTCTCCGTGCTCCGATCTTTGTCTGTGTATTATTATGAAAAATACACTACATTTGGTGCATTGGCCGGGAATCGAACCCGGGCCTCCCGCGTGGCAGGCGAGGAGAAGACGAATAGAACCAGGGGAGCTTCATTTTTCGACCTATTGAATGTTTTTTGATCGGCGACGGAGCGCAGGGTTTTGGGTCCTGTCTACAACGCGGGGGGGAGGACCTGCGATCGAGGTTCTTTGTTTTCGCAACGGAGGTGACGGCGGGGGACCACCAGCGAGGAATGTGGCGACCAGAACCCAGCATCGCCGGATCATCAATCAGTCGACGGGTTGGTGAACTGCGGCGCGCAGGACGATGGCCGTCGGAGCCAAGCGAGGGATCTTCTTCATCATCTTCAACGTGGACGGGGCAGCAGCAGCAGTTGGATGGCGACGCGGCGCGCACCGGGGATCCTGGCGGCCGGCCGGCGGCGGGGTCTCCACGTGGGGAGCAAGCTCTCCATGCGGCGCGTAGAGCAGCAGCGGCGCGGGACTGATCCACCAAGCTTGCGGCCTTCACGGGAACCCGCGAGGGGGTCCGTGGATGAAAACTACGTGGACGTGGCCTTCTTTTTCTTTCCAACTCATTGTGGACAAAATGAGTTGGAAGGGGGGAGATGATAGAGTTTCAGATGGACGATGGACTGCAATAAGAAAAATACCGGAGGAAAACATCTCCCGCAAAGATCCATGTTTAACCGGACACTTCCAGGTAAAGAGAGAACAGTGGGCTGCAGGAAAGAAGATTTTCCATTGCTTATGTCGAAACTATTTAAGACGTAATATTCCTTATAGTTTTCGATTTCATAATTGTGCGTTATATGTGAGTCTAAAGTCAACGTAAATGAGAAGGCAAATGTTGATTTATATATGTTATTTGTCGTGCTAATTAGAAACATTGACTAAAACGGCCTATTTTAATCAATGCGGCGATATTTGCCTAAATATGAAGAGAATTTGTGAGTTATTAATAATTAGACTCTGGCGTTTTAAATTGGTTCTAAGTCCGCTCCATCTACTATGTGAGATTACGACAGCAGAGTTTAATCCGTTATAAACACGTTTATTATTCATATTCTAAAAGTGCTCTTTTGTGAGTTCAAAAGCGACAACAGTCTTGTCTAAATGTCAGTAATGTAAGGCTAAGATTCAATTCCGTCATTATTGCTATATTTTGAGATTTCGTAGTTGCCAAAATTAGATTCAATTACAGGTCAATAGTGTTGAGAGTAACTCTTTAAGTGTTTAAATTAAGCAGACTTAAAATGTGTTTTTTATTTTCTTTTCGGTATATTGGTGCTGTCTTTGTTTCGTCAAAAGGTGACGGAACAGAGGCCTTCTTTCGTCTTGGTTTGCTAAAGGTGGCAGATCGAGGCATTTCGTCATGTAACTCTCAAAGGAGGGGGTTATGTGATGTGTTCATTGTGCGTAACATTTTTAGTCTTAAAAGTTTGAATAACGTGAAGAAATTCTCCGCTAATTGTAAAGTAAGTGAGTCATACTGGCAACTTTGTGTATAGTCTTAAAATATCCATAACTTTTTGGGGAGAAAATTCTGTACTGTAATTTACTGAACTTTTGGCTACCTGCAGTGTAAAGTTGGTTATGGGTCAAAGGGGGGTGCAATCCTGTTTCAACAATTATGAATATAGATTATTGTTTTTTGTGATGGTTTTTGATCAACCATCAAAGGAGGGAGTGAAGTGTCGTTAATAATCATATTCATAATCTACATGACATAATCTATAAAGTAGTGTTATTTCACTAGAGTCAGACTACAATATGCTACAATGTGCTAATTATTATTCGTCACCTGGGCGTCTTTAGAGAGAGCCCCTTTGAGCTTTCTGGCCCCTGGCGATTGCAGACGCTAAGGTGTGACCTCTGATTAGAATTCCTATTGTTTTAAGACGCTCCATCCTGGAGCCAGGTCATAGACGAGGCGAGACAATAAGGTGTTGACAACAAAAGGACATGATCAAGGGATTTCATTTGAATGTGTGACTGTACTTTGCATCAGTTCAAAGAGCATATGGCGCCAGTTGGCGTCTGGGTAAATGCGTATTCTGTTGTAAAAATGTATAAGAACCCCATGTCATGTTGTGATCGAGAATCAGTCTGTGTGTCACCACGACACACACGTGTTGTCCTGGGCCCTCTGGCCCAGGCGCACTTTGCCTGCTGTAACACTCTGCTGTAATGCTGCCGATGCTCTGAATAAACGACCATCTGAGGAACACTGCTGCACAGAACTCCATTCTTCTCCGTGCTCCGATCTTTGTCTGTGTATTATTATGAAAATACACTTAGCTATAAACACCAGTGTTGTGCACCAGAAATAGAAGAAGCTCTATACAGATTTATAAGCGCAGTGGTTGTCAAAGTGGGGTCTGGGGGACCCCCAGGGGCCCTACTTGAAGGAGTTCCCCCATAACAGGTCCATTTGGTTCCCCTTTGACAGTGATTTTACAATATCAATTGGGATCTCAAGAGATTGAAATGACACAAGTAGGGGTCTGTACACTAATATGCATGTCACAGTGGGGGTCATTGAAATTAAAGGGGAATTCCACCCATTTTCAAAATTTTCCTGAGAGGGTACAAATGGAACAAATGGACCCGCTAGGGTCCATTTAGTTCCATTTGTACCCTCTCAGGAAAAAAAACAGGTCTGAAAGAAAAATCATTAACATGGTGAAATACATCTTGATGATGTCATCAAGATGTATTTCACCATGTTAATGATTTTTTCAGACCTCCATTTTCAGGAAATACAGAATTGGGGGAACTTTTTTATCATGTCCACCCAGCACCCTTAAGGTATACTAATGACATATTAGAATGTTGACAATGGGTGGAATTCCCCTTTAAATGGCTTGAGTATCACTGCCAGAGCTATGAAAATATTCTCTTATAGGGGAGTGTAGATCAGTTATTTCTGGTGTATGCCACCCACCAAACTAACTGAATGCATGTGTTCTCTGCATCTTGGGTCTGTGATTGTCCAGTATCCCCTTTGACTGGCAGTCAGGGCAAATACCATCACCAGAACATTATTTACTATTCTGTGTCTATTGGGTCACAACTCAAACAGGCGTGAATTGACCTAGTCTAACTTTGCAACGTTCGGCACAACAACTTCCTCACTTTAGCTCGCTTGGTGGTGCCTTACATGCATGGCTCTCCGCTGTGGTCAAAACTGTACTTCATTTAGCAAAAAGAAAAAGAAAACAGTCCAGGACCATAGAAGCAGGCATGAGCTGCATATTATTATTATGCATACGTTCGTCAGGCTCAGGATGTGTTACCTGTAAAAGCAGGGGCGGATCTAGGCATGGGCATGGGGGGTGCAGTGCCCCCCTAAATGCCCAGTCTGCCCCAGCAAACACCACTAAACCAACAGCATTTCATCATTGAAAACAGAAAACTCTCTGAGTCAGACCTTTAGCTTTATGCATGCTGTGTGTCTGTTGCAACTTCCACAACAACTGATGCTTTACTTGACTAATAAAAGTTCTGTAACTGAAAATGGTATGGGTGCGGCTTCATCGCCGATGGCGCGAAGCGTCACAGGCGATGAAGCTGCCCCCCATACCATTTTCTCTTGCCCCCCCCCCCCCCCCCCCAAGTGGGAAATTTTACATCCGCCCCTGTGTGAAAGATGTGGAAGCAGGGGGTTGTTTTCCATGATGGTAACCCTACTGTATCTTAGTTACTGTACGTACTGTAAATGACTGGCGGCGCTCATCCTCAGCCACTTCCTATTTCCCGTGGCCTTTTGAGTTCCAACTTCCTGTCTGGAGGGTTCTGCGGAGCGTCACATGACATGGTTAGAGGCCTGTGACAGGGCTGTCGTCAGTAGATCCACGTGTCACACGGCTCTGTGTGTCCTATCCGCTGTTAAAGCTGTCAACGCCAATTGTCTGGAGGAGAACGAAGAACCAGGGGATGGAGGAGACAGGTCGTTAACGACTCCCGTTTGAACAGCGAGATCCTCAATAATAATGATAATAGAATGCAATTTTGCAAAGTTTGCAAAGTGTGTTTGATGTTGAAATGGTGACATGGTGACGTAGTAAAAGATCATCATACATGACATGACATCAGGCTCCTTGCTCAGAAAATCGAATGATTTATATCAGGGGTGCCCACACTTTTTTGACTTGAGAGCTGCTTTCAAAATGACCGGCTCAACAAGATCTACACATGAAAAAAAATCCATTTCAAGGCTCCCCAAGAAAGTTTGAGCTTTGAAATAGTGGTGATGGCAATCACCAATCAGTGGCAATTCTAAGAGCTTTCACGTTTTTATCCACAATTTGGGAAAGAGAACTGAAAAGAGAATTGGTCAAAATAACAATTATTCTCCATTTTCTAATTGTGTAGGCTCTTGAAAATTACTTAATTCAGATGTTTAAATTTAATTTAAATCTTAAGAGCGTAACTCTTAAGAGCATAAAATGAAACCAAAAGACCCTCACGGGTCCATTTGGTTTAATTTTTACGCTCTCGAGAGTTACAGGTCTATAAGCCCCCCTTTTATCGCCTATATTCTATATTTTATGGGACTGTCATGTGATCTACCTGAATGGGCTGTGTGATCTACTGGTAGATCACGATCTACCTTTTGAGTACCCCTGATTTATATGTTAGAGAGAAAACGCATCACAATAACAATAGTGACAATAGTGAAACTTTACTGAGCAAAGTTTTGAGCAAAGTTTTGTGCTGTTGAATTTACCCTTGGTAATACTAGGCTCACTCAGCCTCAGCTACAAGACTGGTTAAGAGTCCCGCTCAGGGACACATATTATGGACATCTCATTGGTCTGGCAGTCTATAGAAATCCCCCCCCACCCCATGCAGTCAAGGGAGGATGTTATAGTAGATAAGATGTTTGCTTTGGATCCCTCCCTTCCAATCCCTCAGTGATTCTCATCAATTGCTAACGTTTTCGTGTCAAGGACCCACCATTTGTAAAGATTATATTGCCAGGCACCCCCATCAGAGAAGATGTTTGAGGTTAGATTAGATTTAGAACAGAATTCCATTAATGTTTATACTGCAAGGGAACGTGAAACGTTACAATTTAAACGTTTGGCAGGGAATAAATCCAGGCCAATTTACAGTAATCGGGGCAACCCAAGGTAATTTGCATAGAATGAATCCAGGATCAGAGTCTAACAGTGGGGTAACCAAACAAAAATCTATAATCGCTAAGCATTTAAACCAGGGCTGCCCAAAAGGTAGATTGTGATCTACCAGTAGATCACACAGACCGTGCAGGTAGATCACGACAGTCCCCATAGATCTGTAACTCTTGAGAGCGTTAATACGAAACCAAATGGACCCTTACGGGTCCATTTGGTTTTGTTTTACGCTCTCAAGAGTTACTTGTTATTTTGACCAATGTTTTGCCAGTTCTCTTTCTCAATTCTGGACAAAGTACAAATGAAACGAAAGGACAAAGTTTTGGGTGCGAGAGACTAAACTCACCATCACAAACTGTCAACTCAAACCCCAAATGCTGTCTTCAAACCTTCAGTATAGTAGCACATGCAAGAAAACCTTCCAATTCTCCCCCTCTATTTTTCATTTTAAGCGCATTATTCTTAAACACTATAACAGTAAGTAACACCATCACCACTATTTCAAAGCTCAAACTTTCTAGGGGCCTTGAAATGAATTTTCAGTAATGGAATAATCACATTTTTGATGTGTAGATCTTGTTGAGGCGGTCATTTTGTAAGTAGCTCTCAAGTCCAAAAAGTGTGGGCACCCCTGATTTAAACTATACACACTACAGGGTGCCAGGTCAACCTGGCATCTGTCTACATAACATGCTATCAAAATGACATTTTAGTCTTTGCATAAACCTGCAAGGTCGTAGAGACGATAGATGTTGTCTCATTAGGCTATAAATTATCACCAGTGAAATGATAGTAAAATGAAATGTTTCAGATTTCCCAGGGTGGGGGACCCCCTTCAAGGAGCCCTGGGACGTACCCAGCCCAGACCCCCCCCCCCCCCCCTCCTTTGAGAGGAGCCTGCTATAAATAATGCAGACACATTTCCAACAAGCCTCTCTTTCATTTCGCAGTTATGCAATGGAGGTCAGTTCGGAGCCACGCTGGAACGTAGAAGGAACTTGGCTGGAAGTTTGTTTCTCACGTGCATGTACAGTACTATAGAACATGGGTTATTAAACTTTTTCAGTTTGATTCTTATTTTTGATCAAGTTTAATCCTTATTTCATACCATTTTAATCTATCAGACCCCCAATAGTGTTATATTAGAACTATCAACTATCACAACTATGGTGTGATGATGGAAACAAAAGGGACCCGGGGGACCTCTGTCTTCAAAGTATAGGGTTTACGTGGTTACATGGTTGAGGCAAACCAAACGTCAGATCATGTGTCTATGTAAGACACGACCTTTGACACAATCTAAATGCCTCAAGCCTCTTTTGAGACCAAATTCAACCTCTCCAGTTGAATTATAGACATTGCATTATAACACATATTCATAACAGAGTTACCTTGTGCTGCTTTAACTCAAAGCTGTCATTGAACACCTATAGTTTACCTTCTGCTATAATAGTCTACTATATTTCCCCATCCCAACTATGAGGAGCATTAATACAGAGCTCAGGGAGCAGGTATAGAGGTTAAGTGTCTTGCTCAAGGGACTATATTCAACACAGACCATGCAGGACCAGGGAGGGAACCGGAGACCTTCTGTTTCCCCTCAACAGTCTCTATATACTCAGCCATGACCTGGATCATTACAGGATGTTTCTCTCCAATTCACACCATAAGTGTTTTATTATTATAATGACATCATAAGTATCAATGTATTGGTGTTCTGGTTGTGTTGTTGTACAACTGTCCAGTGACCGCAGGTGGAAACTAGCACTAAGCTATAATCTTTTACCGTACAATTCATCACGTCGTACATTGTATTGCGTTTCTATTGCTGATATTTATGTCCAATGTTTTCCACAGCCCTGTCAAATATCACTACAGCAGAGTAATAGCAGAGCAATTTGAGGGGAAAGGGGAAGCGAAACAAGAGCATGATTGGTCGTATTGCGTCCAAAAGGCAAGACATTCATTAAAGGAATATTTTACTTAAAGTGTCAACGCCAGAGGCCAAAGCAGACGTCTTGATGAATTGAATGCGCAGGTACGACAATGGAAACAATAGCG